>SZWC01002938.1:8404-50909 GCA_023375785.1 Penium margaritaceum | reverse complement strand
TCGAAGGAGGGGGGGGGGGCATACGCCGCGCACCACGCGCCAACGGGCGCCGCGCGCAGGGGACGCCGTGCGCCAACGGGGACACGGCGCGGCAACAACAGCGACGCGGGCACCGTCCGCCAACAGACGCCGCGCGCCGCTTGCTGTGCGCCAACGAGCGCAAGAGAAGCCAGAAGCCGGAATCGAGGAATGGGTCAGCGGAAGCGAGAGGTGCAAACGAGTCTCCACACGCGAAGGCGAAGCGGAAGCGGAAGCGACCCACAGGTCAAAATCCTAGTGATGATGCCATGTTGAGAAAGATTGTGGAATAGAAGACGTTAGATCAAGAAGTGAAACCAGACAAGAGCATGAACCTAGCCATATACGTCGCCTTGGTCCAAGGGACACAGCTGCGCGCCATCCCAAACGGATTAGCGCGCGAGCACTTGCCAAACGGCTCGTAGCCGTTGCTCAACTCTGGGATTGGGACAAAAGTCTTGTGTAGACCATGTCCACGACAGGAACTAGTGTTCTAGTTTCTATCATGACCATAAATGTCTTTGACTACTTCAACATGCATAAACTTTGAGTATAAACTTCGTGCAAGAACTTTGTGCATACACTTTGTGCATAAATGTTGTGCATCAACTTTGTGCATAAGGTTTGTGTATAAACATTGTGCATAAACATTGTGCACTAACTATGTGCATAAACTTTGTGCATAAACGTGTTGCATAAATGTTGTGCATAGACTTTGTGCATAAACGTTGTGCATAAACTTTGTGCATAAACTTTGTGCATACACTTTGTGCATAAACGTTGTGCATACACTTTGTGCATAAGCTTTGTGCATAAAATTTGTGCATAACATTTATGCATAAACTTTGTGCATAAACATTTAGCAGAAACGTTTTGCATAAACGTTGTTCATAAATTTGTGTATAAACTTTGTGCATAAACTTTGTGCATAAAATTTGTGCATAAACGTTTTGCATAAAATTTGTGCATAAACCTTGTGCATAAATTTTGTGCATAAACTTTGTGCATAAAAGTTGTGCATAAACTTTGTGCAAAAACGTTTTGCATAAACGTTGTGCATAAACTTTGTGCATAAACGTTGTGCATACACTTCGTGCATAAACGTTGTGCATAAACTTTGTGCATAAACTTTGTGCATAAACGTTGTGCATAAACGTTGTGCATAAACGTTGTGCATAAGCTTTGTGCATAAACTTTGTGCGTAAATGTTGTGCATAAACTTTGTGCATAAACTTTGTGCATAGAGTATGAGCATAACCTTTGTGCATAAACTTTGTGCATACACTTTGTGCATAAAAATTGTGCATAAACTTTGTGCATAAACGTTGTGCATAAACTTTGTGCATAAACGTTGTGCATAAACGTTGTGCATAAGCTTTGTGCATAAACTTTGTGCATAAACGATGTGCATCATTTTTGTGCATAACCTTTGTGCATACACTTTCTGCACAAACTTTGAGCATAAAATTTGTGCATAAACGTTTTGCATAATCTTTGTGCATAAACTTTGTGCATAATCCTTGTGCATAAACTTTGTGCATAAAATTTGTGCATAAACTTTGTGCATAAACATTGTGCATCAACTTTCTGCAAAAACTTTGTGCGTAAACGTCCTGCATAAACTTTGTGCATAAACGTTGTGCATAAACTTTGTGCATACACTTTGTGCATAAACATTGTGCATAAACTTTTTGCATAAATTTTGTGCATAAAATTTGTGCATAAACTTTGTGCATACACTTTGTGCATAATAAATGTGCATAAACTTTGTGCATAAACTTTGTGCATAACGTTTGTGCATACACTTTGTGCATAAACATTGTGCATAAAATTTTTGTATGAACATTGTGAATAAAATTTGTGCATACACTTTGTGCATAAAAAATGTGCATAAACTTTGTGCATAAACTTTGTGCATAAACTTTGTGCATAAACTTTGTGCATAAACGTTGTTCATGAACTTATGCATAACATTTGTGCATACACTTTGTGCATAAATGTTGTGCATAAACGTTGTGCATAAACTTTGTGCATAAACTTTGTGCATAAACGTTGTGCATAAGCTTTGTGCATAAAATTTCTGCATAAACTTTGTGCATAAATGTTGTGCATAAACTTTGTGCATAAACTTTGTGCATAGACTTTGTGCATAACCTTTGTGCATAAACTTTATGCATACACTTTGTGCATAAACATTGTGCATAAACTTTGTGCATAAACGTTGTGCATAAACTTTGTGCATAAACTTTGTGCATAAACGTTGTGCATAAGCTTTATGCATAAACTTTGTGCATAAAGTTTGTGCATAAACGATGTGCATCATTTTTGTGCATAACCTTTGTGCATAAACTTTCTGCATAAACTACGAGCATAAACTTTGTGCATAAACGTTTTGCATAATCTTTGTGCATAAACTTTGTGCATAATCCTTGTGCATAAACTTTGAAAACAAACTTTGTGCATAAAAATTCTGCATAAACTTTGTGCAAAAACTTTGTGCGTAAACGTCCTGCATAAACTTTGTGCATAAACTTTGTGCATACACTTTGTGCATAAACAATGTGCCTAAACTTTCTGCATAAACTTCGTGCATAAAATTTGTGCATAAACGTTGTGCATAAACTTTGTGCATAAGCTTGATGCATAAACTTTGTGCATAAATGTTGTGCATAAACTTTGTGCATAAATGTTGTGCATAAACTTTGTGCAAAAACGTTGTGCATAAACTTTGTGCGTAACCTTTGTGCAAACACTTTCTGCATAAACGTTGTGCATACACGTTTTGCATAAACGTTGTGCATAAACTTTGTGCATAAACGTTCTGCATAAACTTTGTGCATAAATTGTTTGTGCATAAACTTTGTGCATAAAAGTTGTTCATAAACTTTGTGCATAAACGTTGTGCATAAACTTTGTGCAATTTTTTTTTGTGCATAAACGTTGTTTATAAACTGTGTGCATAAACTTAATGCATAAACGTTTCGCATAAACTTTGTGCAAAAACTTTGTGTATAAACGTTTTGCATAAACTTTGTGCATTAATTTGTTTGCATCAAATTTTTGCATAAACTTTGTGCATAGTTTTCGTGCATAAACTTTGTGCATGAACTTTGTGCATAAACTTTGTGCATAATCGTTGTGCGTTGAATTTGTGCATAAAAGTTTTGCATAAACTTTGTGCATAAATGTTGTGCATAAACTTTGTGCATAAACTTTGTGCATAAACTTTGTGCATAAACTTTGTGCATAAACTTTGAGCATACACTTTGTGCATAAATATTGTGCACAGACTTTATGGCTAAACTTTGTGCATAAACTTTGTGCATGAAATTTGTCCATAAACGATATGCATAATTTTTGTGCATAAACTTTGTGCATAATTTGTGCATAATTTGTGCATAAACATTGTGCATAAACTGTGTGCATAAACTTTGTGCATAAACGTTGTGCATAAACTCTGTTCATAAACTTTGTGCATAAACTTTGTGCATAAACGTTGTGCATAATTCTTGTGCATAAAATTTGTGCATAAACTTTGTGCATGAACTTTGTGCATAAATGTTGTGCATAAACTTTGTGCAAAACCTTTGTGCATAAACTTTGTGCATAAACTTTGTGCATAAACCTTGAGCAAAAACTTTGTGTATAAACGTTCTGCATAAACTTTGTGCACAAACTTTGTGCATAAACCTTGTGCATAAACTCTGTGCATAAACTTGGAGCATACACTTTGTGCATAAACATTGCGCATAAACTTTGTGCAAAAACTTTGTGCATAAAGTTTATGCATAAAGATAGTGCATAAACGTTGTCATAAGTTTTCTGCATAACCTTTGTGCATAAACTTTGTGCAATACTATTGTGCATGAAAGTTGTGCATAAACTTCGTGCATAAAACTTTTGCATAAACTTTGTGTATCCACTTTGTGCATAAACGTTGTGCAAAACTTTTGTGCATAAACTTTGTCAATAAACTTTGTGCATAAACTTTGAGTATAAACTTCGTGCATTAACTTTGTGCATTCACTTTGTGCATAAACGTTGTGCATAAACTTTGTGCATAAGGTTTGTGTATAAACATTGTCCATAAACGTTGTGCATAAACGTTGTGCATAAAATTTGTGCATAAACGTTTTGCATAAATGTTGTGCGTAGACTTTGTGCATAAACGTTGTGCATAAACTTTTTGCATAAACTTTGTGCATACACTTTGTGCATAAACGTTGTGCGTACACTTTGTGCATAAGCTTTTTGCATAAAATTTGTGCATAAACTTTATGCATAAACATTGTGCATAAACATTTAGCAGAACATTTGTGCATAAACGTTGTTCATAAATTTTTGTATAAACTTTGTGCATAAACTTTGCGCATAAAATTTGTGCATAAACATTTTGCATAAAATTTGTGCATAAACCTTGTGCATAAATTTTGTGCATAAAATTTGTGCATAAACCTTGTGCATAAAAGTTGTGCATAAACGTTGTGCAAAAACGTTTTGCATAAATGTTGTGCATAAACTTTGTGCATAAACTTTGTGCATACACTTCGTGCATAAACGTTGTGCATAAACTTTGTGCATAAACTTTGTGCATAAACTTTGTGCATAAACTTTGTGCATAAACGTTGTGCATAAACGTTGTGCATAAAGGTTGTGCATAAACTTTGTCCATAAACTCGGCGCATAAACGTTGTGCATGAACCTTGTGCATAAACATTGTTCATAAACTTTGTGCATAAAATTTGCGCATAAACGTTGTGCATAAAATTTGTGCATAAACTTTGTGCATGAGCAATATGCATAAACTTTGTGCATAAACGTTGCGCATCAACCTTGTGCATAAACTTTGTGCATACATTTTGTGCATAAACGGTGTGCATAAAATTTGTGCATAAACTTTGTGCATAAACTTTGTGCATAAACTTTGTGGATAAACTTTGTGCATAAACTTTGTGCATAAACTTTGTGCATAAACTTCGTGCATAAAATTTGTGCATAAATGTTGTGCATAAACGTTGTGCATAAATGTTGTGCATAGAATTTGTGCATAAACTTTGGGCATAAACTTTGTGTATAAATTTTGTGGATAAGCTTTGTGCATTGACTTTGTGCATTAACGTTGTGCACAGACTTTGTGCATAAACTTTGTGCATAAACGTTGTGCATAAACTTTGTGCATAAACTGTCTGCATATACTTTGTGCATAAATGTTCTGCATAAACTTTGTGCATAAACTTGGTGCATAAACTTTGTGCATAAAATGTGTGCATAAACTTTGTGCATAAACTTTGCGCATAAACATAGCGCATAAACCTTGTGCACGATTTTTGTGCATAAACTTTGTGCATAAACTTTGTGCATACACTCTGTGCATACACTTGGTGCATAAATATTGTGCATGAACTTTGTGCATAAACTTTGTGAATAAACTTTGTGCATAAACTTTCTGCATAAACCTTGTGCATAAACTTTGTGCATAAACCTTGTGCATAAACTTTCTGCATAAACTTTGTGCATAAACTTTGCGCATAAAACTTGTGCATAAACTTTGTGCATAAACTTAGCGCATAAACGTTGTGCACAAACTTTGTGCATAAACTTTATGCAAAAACTTTGTGCATAAATTTTGTGCATACACTTTGTGCATAAGCTTTGTGCATAAACTTAGTTCATAAATGTTGTGCATAATACTTGAGGATAAACTTTGTGCATAAATGTTGTGCATATACTTTGTGCATAAACGTCGTGCATAAACTTTGTGCCTAAACTTTGTGCATGAACTTTGTGCATAAACTTTGTGCATAAGCTTTGTGCAGAACCTTTCTGCATAAACTTTGTGCATAAACGTTGTGAATAAACACTCTGCATAAACTTTGTGCATCAACATTGTGCATACGTTTTGTGCATAAACTTTGTGCATAAACTCTGTGCATTAACGTTGTGCACAAACCTTATGCATAAACGTTGTGCATAAACTTTGTGCATAAACGTTGTGCATAAATGTTGTGCATAATATTTGTGCATACCTCTGTGTATAAACTTTGTGCATAAACGTTAATCATAAAATTTGTGCATAAATGCTTTTCATAAACGTTGTGTATAAACTTTGTTCCTAAACTTTCTGCATAAACTTTGTGCATAGACTTTGTGCATGAACTTTGTGCATAAACTTTGTGCATAAACATTGTGCATTAACTTAGTGCATAAACATTGTGCATAAACTTTGTGCATAAACGTTGTGCATAAACGATGTGCAAAACCTTTGTGCATAACTGTTGTGCATGAACTTTCTGCATCAACGTTGTGCGTAATATTTGTGCATTAACTTTGTGCATAAATATTTTGCATGAACTTTGGGAGAAAACGTTCAGCATAAAAATTGTGCATAAATTTTGTGCATAAATTTTGTGCATAAAATTTGTGCATAAACGTTGAGCATAAACTTTGTGCATAGTCTTTGTGCTTAAACGTTGTGCATAAACTTTGTGCATAAACGTTGTGCATAAACTTTGTGCATAAACTTTGTGCATAAACGTTGTGCATAAACATTGTGCATAAACTTTGTGCATAAACATTGTGCATAAACTTTGTGCATAACTTTGTGCATAAACGTTGTGCATAAACTTTGCGCGTAACTTTGTGCATGATCATTGTGCATAAAATTTGTGCATAAACGTTGTGCATAAACTTTGTGCATAAAGTTTGCGCATAAACTTTCTACATAAACGTTATGCATAAACATTGTGCATAAACTTTCAGCATAAGCTTTGTGCATAAACTCTCTGCATAAACACTATGCGTAAACGTTGATCATAAACTTTGTGCACAAGTTTTGTGCATACACTTCGTGCATAAACTTTGTGTATAAACTTTGTGCATAAACGTTCTGCATAAACTTTGTGCATAAACGTTTTGGAAAAACATTCGGCATAGCCTTTGTGCATGAAATTTGTGCATACACTGTGTGCCTAAACTTTGCGCATTGAATTTGTGCATAAACTTTGTGCACAAAGATTGTACATAAACTTTGTGCATAAACATTGTGCATACACTTTGTGCATAAACGTTGTGCATAAACTTTGTGCATGAAGTTTGTGCATAAATGTTTTGTATAAACGTTTTGCATAAACGTTGCGCATAAAATTTGTGCCTAAACACTATGCATAAACTTTGTGCATAAACTTAGTGCATAAAATTTGTGCATAAACGTTGTGCATAAACTTTGTGCATAAGCTTTGTGCATAAACGTTGTGCATAAACTTTGTGCATAACTTTGTGCATAAATGTTGTGCACAAACTTTGTGCATGAGTTTGTGCATGAAATTTGTGCATTAACTCTGTGTATAAACTTTGTGCATAAATAGTTTTTCCTAAACTTTGTGCATAAACATTTTGCATAAACATTGTGCAAAACCTTTGTGCATAACCTTTGTGCACAAACTTTGTGCATAAATTATGTGCATAAACTTTGTGCATGACATTTGTGCATAAACCTTGTGCACAAACTCTGTGCATAAACTTTGTGCATAAACATTGTGCATAAACTTTGAGCATAAACTTTGTGCATATACGTTGTGCATAAACTTTGTGCATAAACTTTCTGCATAAAAATTGTGCATTAACTTTGTGCATAAAACATTTGCATAAGCTTAGTGCATAAACTTTGTGCGTAAACTCTGTGCATTAACTTTGTGCATAAACTTTGTGCATACATTTTGTGCATAAACGTTGTGCACAAGCTTTGTGCATAACCTTTGTGCATAAACGTTGTGCATAAACGTTGTGCATAAACTTTGTGCATAAACGTTGTGTATAAACTTTGTGCACAAACTTGGTGCATATTCTTTCTGCAAAGACCTTGTGCATAAACTTTGTGCATAGACTTTGTGCATAAACTTTGTGCATAAACTTTGTGCAAAAACGTTTTGCATAAACGTTGTGCCTAAACTTTGTGCATAAACGTTGTGCATAAACTTTGTGCAGAAAGCTTTGTGCATACACTTTGTGCATAAACGTTGAGCATACACTTTGTGCATAAACGTTGTGCATAAACTTTGTGCATAAAAATTCTGCATAAACTTTGTGCATTAACTTTGTGCATACACTTTGTGCATAAATATTGTGCATAAACTTTGTGCATACACTTTGTGCATAAACTTTGTGCATAAAAATTGTCCATAAACGTTCTGCATAAACTTTGTGCAAAACCTTTGTGCATAAATTCTGTGCATGAAATTTGTGCATAAACTTTGTGCATAAACTTTGTTCATAACCTTAGTGCACATACGTTGTGCACAAACTTTGTGCATAAACTTTGTGCATACACTTTGTGCGTAAACATTGTGCATAAACTTTGTGCATCAACTTTGTGCATAAACTTTGTGCATAAAATTTGTGCAGAAACTTTTTACACAAACTTTGTGCATGAAATTTGTGCAGAAACTTTGTGCATAAACTTTGTGCTCAAACCTTGAGCATAGACGTTTTGCATAAACTTTGTGCATTAAGTTTGTGTAAACACTTTGTGCATAAACCTTGTGCATAAATGTTGTGCATCAACATTTTGCATAAACATTGTGCATAAACTTTGTGCATAAAACTTGTGCATAAACGTTGTGCATAAACGTTGTGCATAAAATTTGTGCATGAACCTTGTGCATAAACGTTGTGCATAAAAGTTTTGCATAAACTTTGTGCATTAACTTTGTGCATTAACATTGTGCACAAACTTTGTGCATAAACTTTGTGCATAAACGTTGTGCATAAATTTTGTGTATAAACTTTGTGCATAAACGTTCTTTATAAACTTTGTGCATAAACATTCTGCATAAACTTTGTGCATAAACTTTGTGCATAAAGGTTGTGCATGAAATGTGTGCATAAGCTTTGTGCATAAACTTTGTGCATAAACTTAGTGCATAAATGTTGTGCACGAGCTTTGTGCATAAACTTTGTGCATAAACTTTATGCATAAACTTTGTGCATAAACGTTTTGCATGAGCCTTGTGCATAAACGTTGTGAATAAACTTTGTGCATAATCGTTCTACATAAACTTTGTGCATAAACGTTGTGCATAACCCTTGTGCATATACTTTGTGCAAAAAATTTGTGAATAAACTTGTGCATAAACTTTGTGCATAAACTTTGTGCATAGACTTTGTGCATTAAACGTGTGCATAAACTTTGTGCCTAACCTTTCTGCATAAACTTTGTGCATAAACTTTGTGCATAAACTTAGTGCATAAACGTTGTGCATAAACTTTGTGCATAAAATTTGTGCATAAACTTTGTGCATAAACTTTGTGCATACACTTTGTGCATAAACTTTGTGCATAAACTTTGTGCATACACTTTGTGCATAAATTTTGTGCATAAACTTTCTGAATAAACTTTCTGCATAAACTTTGTGCATAAACTTTGTGCATTAACGTTGTGCAGAAAATTTGTGCATAAACTTAGTGCATAAACGTTGTGCAAAACCTTTGTGCATAAAGTTTGTGCATAAACGTTTTGCATACACTTTGTGCATATTCATTGTGCATGAACTTTGCACATAAACTTTGTGAATAAACTTTGTGCATAATGTTTCTGCATAAACTTTGTGCATACAATTTGTGCATAAACTTTGTGCATAAACTTAGTTCATAATTGTTGTTCATAAACTTTGTGCAAAAACTTTGTGCATAAACTTTGTGCATAAACGTTCTGCATAAACTTTATGCATAAACTTTGTGCATAAACGTTGTGCATACACTTTGTGCATAAACTTTCTGCATAAAATTTGTGCATACACTTTGTTCATAAACGTTGTGCATACACTTTGTGCATAAACATTGTGCGTAAACTTTGTGCATAAACCTTGTGCATGAACTTTCTGCATAAACTTTCTGCATAAATTTTTGTGCATGAACTTTGTGCATAAATGTTGTTCATAACTCTTTTGCATAAACTTTGTGCATAAACTTTGCGCATTAACGTTGTGCATAAACTTTGTGCATAAAATTTGTGAATAAACTTTGTGCATAGACTTTGTGCATAAACTTTGTGCATAAACTTTGTGCATAAACTTTGTGCATAAACGTTGAGAATAAACTTTGTGCATAAACTTTGTGCATAAACTTTGTGCATTAAATGTGTGCATAAACGTTGTGCATAAAATTTGTGCATAAAAATTGTGCATGAACTTCCTGCATAAACTTTGTGCATAAATGGTGTGCATAAACTTTGTGCACAAACGTTGTGCATAAAATTTGTGCATAAAGTTTGTGCATAAACGTTCTGCATAAAGTTTCTGCCCCAACTTTGTGTGTAAACTTTGTGCATAACCTTTGCTCATAAACATTCTGCATAAAATTTGTGCATGAATGTTGTGAATAATCATTCTGCATAAACGTTGTGCATAAACTTTGTGAATAAATGTTTTGCATAGACTTTGTGCATAAACTTTGTGCATAGACTTTGTGCATAAACTTTGTGCATAAACATTGTGCACAAACTTTGTGCCTAAACTTTGTGCATAAACTTTGTGCATAATCTTTGTGCATAATTGTTCTGCACAAAATTTGTGCATAAATGTTGTGCATAAACTTTGTGCGAAAGATGTGTGCATAAACGTTGTGCAAAAATGTTGTGCATAAACATAGTGCATAAATGTTGTGCACAAACTTTGTGCACAAACTTTGTGAATAAACCTTGTGCATAAACTTTGTGCATAAACATTGTGCATAAACGTTGTGCAAACATTTTCAGCATATACGTTGTGCAAAAACTTTGTGCACACACTTTGTGCATAAAGGTTGTGCATACACTTTGTGCATAAACTCTGTGCATAAACATTGTGCATAAACTCTGTAAACAAACGTTTTGCATAAACTTTGTGCATAAACGTTTTGCATATACTTTGTGCATAAACGTTGTGCATAAACTTTGTGCATAAACTTTGTGCATAAACTTTGTACATAAACTCTCCGCATACACTTTGTGCATAAAAGTTGGGCATACACTTTAAGCATATGCGTTGTGCATAGAATTTGTGCATAAATTTTGTGCATAATCTTTCTGCATAAACTTTGTGCATGAACGTTGTGCATAAACTTTCTGCATTAACTTTGTGCATAAACTTTGTGCATAACCTTTGTGTCTAAGCTTTGTGAATGGACTTTGTACATAAACTTTGTGCATCAGCTTTGTGCATAAACTTTCTGCATAAACTGTGTGCATAAACGTTGTGAATAAACATTCTGCATAAACTTTGTGCATAAACTTTGTGCATGAACTTTGTGCAAAAACTTTGTGCAAAAAATTTGTGCCTAAACTTTGTGCATGAACTTTGTGCATAACCTTTGTGCATAAGCTTTGTGCATAACCTTTCTGCATAAACTTTGTGCATAAACTTTGTGCATAAACTTTGTGCATAAACTTTGTGCATAAACTTTGTGCATAAACTTTGTGCATAAACTTTGTGCATAACCTTTGTGCATAAGCTTTGTGCATAACCTTTCTGCATAAACTTTGTGCATAAACTTTGTGCATAAACTTTGTGCATAAACTTTGTGCATAAACTTTGTGCATAAACTTTGTGCATAAACTTTGTGCATAAACTTTGTGCATAAACTTAGTGCACAAATGCTGTGCACAAACTTTGTGCATAGACTTTGTGCATAAACATTGTGCATGAACTTTGTGCATACACCTCGTGCATAAACTTTGTGCATGAACTTTGTGCATAAGCTTTGTGCATAAACTTTGTGCATAAACTTAGTGCACAAATGCTGTGCACAAACTTTGTGCATAGACTTTGTGCATAAACATTGTGCATGAACTTTGTGCATACACCTCGTGCATAAACTTTGTGCATGAACTTTGTGCATAAACTTTCTGCATTAACTTTGTGCATAAAATTTGAGCGTAAACCTTGTGCATAAACTTTGTGCATAAACTTTCTGAATAAAGTTTGTGCATAAACTTGTTTCGTAAACCTCGTGCATAGACTTTGTGCATAAATATTTTGCATAAACTTTGTGCATAAAATTTGTGCATAAACTTAGTGTATTAACGTTGTGCACAAACTTTGTGCACAAACTTTGTGCATAAACTTTGTGCACAAACGTTTTGCATAAACTTTGTGCATACACTTTGTGCATAAACTTTGTGCATAAACTCAGTGTATAAACTTTGTGCATAAACTTTCTGCATAGACTATGTGCATAAACGTTGTGCATAAATGTTGTGCATAAATGTTGTGCATAAGCTTTGTGCATAAACTTTGTGCTTACACATTGTGCATGAAGGTTGTGCATACACTTTGTGCATAAACTTTGCGCATAAACTTTGTGCATGAACCTTGTGCATGATTATTTTTGAGTAAACGTTGTGCATAAACTTTGTGCATAAACGTTGTTCATAAACCTTGTGCATAAACTTTGTGCTTAAACTTTGTGCATAAACATTGTGCATAAACTTTGTGCAGACACTTTGTGCATAAACTTTGTGCATAAACTATGTGCATAAACTTTGTGCATTAAATGTGTGCATAAAGGTTGTGCATAAAATTTATGCATAAACATTTTGCATAAACTTTGTTTATAAACTTTGTGCATAAACGTTGTGTATAAACTTTGTTCATAAACGTTTTGCATAAACTTTGTGCATACCTTTTGTGCATAAACCTTCTGCATACGCTTTGTGCCTAAACTTTGTGCATAACGTTAGTGCATAAACTTTGTGCATAAACGTTGTGCATGAATTTTGTGCATAAACAGTGTGACTAAACATTCTGCATAAACATTGTGCATAAACTTTGTGCATAAACTTTGTGCATAAACTTTGTGCACAGACTTTGTGCATAAAATTTGTGCATAAATGATGTGCACAAACGATGTGCATTAACTTTATGCATAACCGTTGTGCATAACCTTTGTGTATATACGTTCTGCACAAAATTTGTGCATAAACGTTGTGCAAAAACGTTGTGCGAGAAATGTGCGCATAAACGTTGTGCATAAACTTTGTGCATAAACGTAGTGCATAAACGTTGTGCACAAACTTTGTGCATAAACGTAGAGAATAACATTTGTGCATAAACTTTGTGGATTCAATGTGTGCATAAACTTTGTGAAAAGCATTGTGCATAAACGTTGTGCATAAACTGTGTGCATAAACGTTGTGCATAAACGTTGTGCATAAAATTTGTGCATAAAACTTCTCCATAAACTTTGTGCCTAAAGTTTGTACATAAACTTTGTGCATAAACTTTGTTCATAAAGATTCTGCATAAACTTTGTGCATAAACGTTGTGAATAAACATTCTGAAAAAACTTTGTGCATAAACGTTGTGCATCAAATGTGTGGATAAACTTTGTGCATCCACATTCTGCACAACCTTAGTGCAAAATCATTGTGCACAAACTGTGTGCATAACCTTTGTGCATAAAATATGTGCATAAACTTTGTGCATACACTTTGTGCATAAAATTTGTACATAAACGTTGTGCATAAACTTTGTGCATAAACTTTGTGCATAAACGTTGTGCATAAACATTGTGCATAAACCTTGTGCATACACTTTGTGCATAAAGGTTTTGCATAAACTTTGTGCAGACACTTTGTGCATAAACTTTGTGAATATACTTTGTGCATAAACTTTGTGCAACCAATTTGTGCATAATCGTTGTTTATATACCTGTGCATAAGCTTTGTGCATAAACTTTGTGCATAAACCTTGTGCACAAACTTTGTGCAGAAACTTTGTGCATAAAATTTGTGCATAAACTTTGTGCATAAACTTTGTTCATGAACTTTGTGCATAAACTTTGTGCATAAATTTTATGCATAAATGTTGTGCATAAACTTTGTGCACAAACATTGTGTATGAAATTTGTAGATAAACTTTGTGCATGAACGTTGTGCATAAACTTTGTGCATAAACGTTGTGCATAAAGTTTGTGCATAAGCATTCGGCATAAACTTTGTGCATAAGCTTTGTGCACAAATGTTCTGCATAAACTTTTTGCATAAACGTTGTGTGTAAACATTGTGCATAAACTTTGTGCACAAATTTTGTGCATAAGCTTTTTTCATCAACTTTGTGCATAAACGTTGTGTATAAACTTTGTGTATAAACTTTTTGCATACAATTTGTGCATAAACTTTGTGCCTAAACTTTGTGCATAGACTTTGTGCATAAACTTTGTGCATAAACTTTGTGCATAAAATTTGTGCATAATTTTTGGGCATAAACGTTGTGCACAAACTTTGTGCACAAACGTTTTGCATAAACGTTGTGCATAAACTTTGTCCACAAAAACTATGTGCACAAACTTTCTGCATAAGCTTTGTGCATAAACGTTCTGAAAACTTTCTGCATAAACTTTGTGCATAAACTTTGTGCATTAACTTTGTGCATTAACTTTGTGCATAAAATTTGTGCATAAACTTTGTGCAAAAACTTTGTTCATAGACTCAGTGCATAAACGTTGTGCACAAACTTTGAGCAGAAAATTTGTGCATAAACTTTGTGCATAATCTTTGTGCATAAACTTTGTGCATAAACATTCTACATAAACAGTGTGCATAAACGTTGTGCATAAGTTTTTTGCATAAACTTTGTGTTAAAGTAGCAAACATTTCTGTGTCTACTTGCGTTAGCTAGCCTAGTTTAGTCTCATTTCTTTGGTTGTGCTGACTTCTTACGAGACGTAGGCCTCGCTGCGTCACTCCGTCTGGGTCGCACGAGACATTTTGCGCGTAGAGATCCTATGCACCCCTTATGTGGTTCGCCACAATTTAGGGCGAACCGCAGTGTGGGGTGCAAGGGCGACCCGATAGGGGTCACTCTTGCTCCCCCGTCACGCTCATTCTTTTCCACAAAACATACAAGCTTCTCGTCTCGATCCTCTCTCGCACTAAGTGTTGAACCCCCCCCTCTCACAAGCGTCGAGAGCGATCCCCCCTCACAAGCTCTCGAGAGCTTCTCCCCCTCACAGCTCTCGAGAGGGATAGTTAGCCCCGCGGCTAACTCCCAGATCCAACCGCCTCCCGCCTCCTCCACTCACCTCCATCCTCTCTCCCTCCCCCTCAACCTGTCCTATTTCAACACTTTGTGCCTAAACTTTGTGCAAAAACTTTGTGCATAAACTTTGTGCATAAATTATGTGCATAAACTATGTGCATAAACTTCGTGCATAATCTTTGTGCATAAAAGTTGTGCATAAACTTTGTGCATAAACGTTGTGCATAAACTTTGTGCATAATCTTTGTGCATAAACTTTGTGCATAAACTTTCTGCATAAACTTTGTGCATAAACTTTCTGCATAAACTTTGTGCATAAATCTTGTGCATAAAATTTATGCATAAACGTCCTGCATAAACTTTCTGCATTAACTTTGTGAATAAACTCTGTGCAACCTGTTTGTGCATAAACTTTGTGTATAACCTTAGTGCATAATTTTTGTGCATAAAAATTATTCATAAAATTTGCACATAAACTCTCTGCATAAAGTTAGTGCATAAACTTTATGCATAAACGTTGTGCATAAATTTTGTGCATAAGCTTTGTTCAGAAACGTTGTGCAAAAACGTTGTTCATAAAACTTTTGCATAAACGTTGTGCATAAACCTTGTGCATAACTTTGTGCAGAAACGTTGTGCATAGACTTTGTGCAAAACTTTGTGCATAAACTTTGTGCATAACCTTTGTGCATTTTTTTGAACATAAACTTTGTGCATAAACTTTGTGGATAAACGTTTTGCATAAACATTATGCACAATCGTTTTTGCATAAACGTTGTGAATAAACTTTGTGCATAAACCTTGTGCATAAAATTTGTGCATAAACGTTGTGCATAAACTTTCTGCATAAACTTTGTGCAGACTGTTTGTGCATAAACTTTGTGCATGACCTGAGTGCATAATGTTTGTGCATAAACATTGTGCATAAACTTTGCGCATAAACTCTGTGCAAAATGTTACTGCATAAACTTTGTGCATAAACTTTGTACATGAACTTTGTGCAGAAACGTTGTGCAAAAACCTTGTGCATAAACCTTTTGCATAAACGTTGTGCATAAACCTTGTGCATAACTTTGTGCAGAAAGGTTGTGCATAAACTATGTGCAAAACGTTGTGCATAAACTTTGTGCATAACCTTTGTGCATAACTTTAAACATAAACTTTGTGCATAACCTTTGTGCATAAACTTTGTGCATAAACTTTGTGCATAAACATTGTGCAAAAACAGTACATCAACTTTGTGCATGAACTTTATGCATAAACATTGTGTATAAACCTTGTGCATAACCTTTGTGCATAAACTTTGTGCATCAACTTTATGCATAAATGTTGTGCATGAAATTTGTGCAAAAAAGTTGTGCAGAAACGTTGTGCATAACCTTTGTGCATAAACATTTTGCATTAACTTTATGCATAAACGTTTTGTATGAACGTTGTGCATAAACGTTGTGCATGAAATTTTTGCATGAACGTTTTCCACACACTTTGTGCATAAACTTTGTGCATAAACTTTGTGCATAAACTTTGTGCATATACTTTGTGCATGAACGTTGTGCATTAACTTTGTGCATCAACTTTGTGCATAAACGTTGTGCATGAACGTTGTGCAAAAACTGTGCATAAAATTTGTGCATCAACTTTGTGCATAAACCGTGTGCATAAACTTTGTGCATGAACTTTGTGCATAAACTTTGCGAATAAACATTGTGCAAAACCTTTTGTGCAAAAACGTTGTGCATAAACGATGTGCACAAACTTTTTGCATAAACTTTGTGCATAAACTTTGTGCATAAACTTTGTGCATAAACTTTGTGCATAACCTTTGTGCATAAGCTTTGTGCATAAACGTTCTACATAAACTTTGTGCATAAACTTTGTGCATAAACTTTGTGCATAAAACTTTTGCTAAAACATTGTGAGTAAACTTTGTGCACAAACTTTGTGCATAAACTTGTGCATAAACTTTGTTCATAAAATTTGTGCATACACTTTGTGCATAAACGTTGTCCATAAACTTTGTGCATAAAATTTGTGCTTAAACTTTGTGCATACACTTTGTGCATAAACTTTGTGCATAAACTTGGTGCATAAACTTTGTGCAAAAACTTTGTGCATAAACGTTGTGCATATACTTTGTGCATAAACTTTGTGCATAAAACTTGTGCATAAGCGTTGTGCAAAAACTTTGTGCATAAACGATGTGCATAAACTGTGGGCATAAACTTTGTGCATAAACTTTGTGCATAGACTTTCTGCACAATCCTTGTGCATAAACTTTGTGCATAAGCGTTGTGCATAAACTTTGTGCATAAACTTTGTGCATAAACTTTATGCATAAACGTTGTGCATACACTTTGTGCATAAATGTTGTTCTTAAACTTTATGCATAATTGTTGTGCATAAACTTTGTGCATAAACTGTGTGCATGAACTTTGTGCATAATCTTTGTGCATAAACTTTGTGCATAAACGTTGTGCATAAACCTTTTGCATAAACTTTGTGCATGAACTTTGTGCATTAACTTTGCGAATAAACATTGTGCAAAACCTTTTGTGCAAAAACGGTGTGCATAAACGATGTGCACAAGCTTTGTGCATAAACTTTGTGCATAAACTTTGTGCAATTACACGTCGTGCATAAACTTTGTGCATAACCTTTGTGCATAAGCTTTGTGCAGAAACGTTCTACATCAACGTTGTGCATAAACTTTGTGCATAAACTTTGTGCATAAAACTTTTGCAAAACCTTTGTGAGTAAAATTTGTGCACAAACTTTGTGCATAAACTTGTGCATAAACTTTGTGCATAAACTTTGTGCATACACTTTGTGCATAAACGTTGTGCATAAACTTTGTGCACAAACTGTGTGCATAACCTTTCTGCATAAAATATGTGCATAAACTTTGTGCATACACTTTGTGCATAAAATTTGTACATAAACTTTGTGCATAAACTTTGTGCATAAACTTTGTGCATAAACGTTGTGCATAAACATTGTGCATAAACCTTGTGCATACAGTTTGTGCATAAAGGTTTTGCATTAACTTTGTGCAGACACTTTGTGCGTAAACATTGTGAATATACTTTGTGCATAAACTTTGTGCATAAACTTGGTGCATAAACTTTGTGCATACAATTTGTGCATAAACGTTGTTTATATACCTTGTGCATAAGATTTGTGCATAAACTTTGTCCATAAACCTTGTGCACAAACTTTGTGCAGAAACTTTGTGCATAAAATTTGTGCATAAACGTTGTGCATAAACTTTGTGCATGAACTTTGTGCATAAACTTTGTGCATACATTTTATGCATAAATGTTGTGCATAAACTTTGTGCACAAACATTGTGTATAAAATTTGTAGAAAAACTTTGTGCATGAACGTTGTGCATAAACTTTGTGCATAAACGTTGTGCGTAAAGTTTGTGCATAAACATTCGGCATAAACTTTGTGCATAAGCTTTGTGCACAAACGTTCTGCATAAACTTTGTGCATAAACGTTGTGTGTAAACATTGTGCATAAACTTTGTGCACAAATTTTGTGCATAAGCTTTTTCCATCAACTTTGTGCATAAACGTCGTGTATAAACGTTGTGTATAAACTTTCTGCATACAATTTGTGCATAAACTTTGTGCACAAATTTTGTGCATAAGCTTTTTCCATCAACTTTGTGCATAAACGTCGTGTATAAACGTTGTGTATAAACTTTCTGCATACAATTTGTGCATAAACTTTGTGCCTAAAATTTGTGCATAGACTTTGTGCATAAACTTTGTGCATAAACTTTGTGCATAAACTTTGTGCATAAACTTTGTGCATAATTTTTGGGCATAAACGTTGTGCACAAACTTTGTGCACAAACGTTTTGCATAAACGTTGTGCATAAACTTTGTCCACAAAAACTATGTGCACAAACTTTCTGCATAAACTTTGTGCATAAACGTTCTGCATAAACTTTCTGCATAAACTTTGTGCATAAACTTTGTGCATTAACTTCGTGCATAAAATTTGTGCATAAACTTTGTGCAAAAACTTTGTTCATAGACTTAGTGCATAAACGTTGTGCACAAACTTTGAGCAGAAAATTTGTGCATAACCTTTGTGCATAATCTTTGTGCATAAACTTTGTGCGTAAACATACTACATAAACAGTCTGCATGAACGTTGTGCATAAAGTTTTTGCATAAACTTTGTGCCTAAACTTTGTGCAAAAACTTTATGCATAAACTTTGTGCATAAACCATGTGCATAAACTATGTGCATAAACTTCGTGCATAATCTTTGTGCATAAACGTTGTGCATAAACTTTGAGCATAAACGTTGTGCATAAACTTTGTGCATAATCTTTGTGCATAAACCTTGTGCATAAACGTTTTGCATAAACTTTGTGCATAAACTTTCTGCATAAACTTTGTGCATAAATCTTGTGCATAAAACTTATGCATAAACGTCCTGCATAAACTTTCTGCATTAACTTTGTGAATAACCTTTGTGCAACCTGTTTGTGCATAAACTTTGTGTATAACCTTAGTGCATAATTTTTGTGCATAAACAGTATTCATAAAATTTGCGCATAAACTCTCTGCATAAAGTTAGTGCATACACTTTATGCAGAAACGTTGTGCATAAATTTTGTGCATAAGCTTTGTTCAGAAACGTTGTGCAAAAACGTTGTTCATAAACTTTTTGCATAAACGTTGTGCATAAACCTTGTGCATAACTTTGTGCAGAAAGGTTGTGCATAAACTTTGTGCAAAACTTTGTGCATAAACTTTGTGCATAACCTTTGTGCATATTTTTTAACATAAACTCTGTGAATAAACTTTGTGGATAAACGTTTTGCATAAACATTATGCACAATCTTTTTTGCATAAACGTTGTGAATAAACTTTGTGCATTAATCTTGTGCATAAACGTTGTGCAAAAACTTTCTGCATAAACTTTGTGCAGACTGTTTGTGCATAAACTTTGTGCATAACCTGAGTGCATAATTTTTGTGCATAAACATTGTGCATAAACTTTGCGCATAAACTCTGTGCAAAATGTTAGTGCATAAACTTTGTGCATAAACTTTGTACATGAACTTTGTGCAGAAACGTTGTGCAAAAACCTTGTGCATAAACCTTTTGCATAAACGTTGTGCATAAACCTTGTGCATACCTTTGTGCAGAAAGGTTGTGCATAAACTTTGTGCAAAACATTGTGCATAAACTTTGTGCATAATATTTGTGCATAACGTTGAACATAAACTTTGTGCATAACCTTTGTGCATAAACTTTGTGCATAAACTTTGTGCATAAACATTGTGCAGAAACTGTGCATCAACTTTGTGCATAAACTTTATGCATAAACTTTGTGTATAAACCTTGTGCATAAACTTTGCGCATAAACATTGTGCATCAACTTTGTGCATAAATGTTGTGCGTAAAATTTGTGCAAAAACGTTGTGCATAAACGTTGTGCATAAACTTTGTGCATAAAATTTGTGCATAAACATTTTGCATTAACTTTATGCATAAACGTTTTGCATGAACGTTGTGCATAAACGTTGTGCATAAAATTTGTGCATGAACGTTTTCCACAAACTTTGTGCATAAACTTTGTGCATTGACTTTGTGCATACACTTTGTTCATAAACTTTGTGCATGAACGTTGTGCATTAACTTTGTGCATCAACTTTGTGCATAAACGTTGTGCATGAACGTTGTGCAAAAACTGTGCTTAAACTTTGTGCATCAACTTTGTGCATCAACTTCGTGCATAAACCTTGTGCATAAACTTTGTGCATGAACTTTGTGCATAAACTTTGCGAATAAACATTGTGCAAAACCTTTTGTGCAAAAACATTGTGCATAAATGATGTGCACAAACTTTGTGCATAAACTTTGTGCATAAACTTTGTGCATAACCTTTGTGCATAAGCTTTGTGCATAAACGTTCTACATAAACGTTGTGCATAAACTTTGTGCATAAACTTTGTGCATAAAACTTTTGCTAAAACTTTGTGAGTAAACTTTGTGCACAAACTTTGTGCATAAACTTGTGCATAAACTTTGTTCATAAAATTTGTGCATACACTTTGTGCATAAACGTTGTCCATAAACTTTGTGCATAAACTTTGTGCATAAACTTTGTGCATACACTTTGTGAATAAACTTTGTGCATAAACTTTGTGCATAAACTTGGTGCATAAACTTTGTGCAAAAACTTTGTGCATAAACGTTGTGCATATACTTTGTGCATAAACTTTTGCATAAAACTTGTGCATAAGCGTTGTGAAAAAACTTTGTGCATAAACGATGTGCATAAACTGTGGGCATAAACTTTGTGCATAAACTTTGTGCATAAACTTTATGCATAATCCTTGTGCATAAACTTTGTGCATAAACTTTGTGCATAAGCGTTGTGCATAAACTTTGTGCATAAACTTTGTGCATAAACTTTATGCATAAACGTTGTGCATACACTTAGTGCATAAGTGTTGTTCTTAAACTTCATGCATAATTGTTGTGCATAAACTTTGCAATTTAACACTGTGCAAAACCTTTTGTGCAAAACCGTTGTGCATAAACGATGTGCACAAGCTTTGTGCACAAACTTTGTGCATAAATTTTGTGCATAAACTTTGTGCATAAACTTTGTGCATAACCTTTGTGCATAAGCTTTGTGCATAAACGTTCTATATAAACGTTGTGCATAAAGTTTGTGCATAAACTTTGTGCATAAAACTTTTGCAAAAACTTTGTGAGTAAACTTTGTGCACAAACTTTGTGCATAAACTTGTGCATAAACTTTGTGCATAAACTTTGTGCATACACTTTGTGCATAAACGTTGTGCATAAACTTTGTGCATAAACTTTGTGCATAAACTTTACGCATGATCTTTGTGCATAAACCTTGTGCATAAACTTTGTGCATAAACTTTGTGCAAAACCTTTGTGCAAAAACTTTGTGCATAAACGTTCTGCATATACTTTGTGCATAAAATTTGTGCATAAAACTTCTGCATAAGCGTTGTGCAAAAACTTTGTGCATAAACGATGTGCATAAACTGTGGGCATAAACTTTGTGCATAAAATTTGTGCATAAACTTTATGCATAATCCTTGTGCATTAACTTTGTGCATAAACTTAGTGCATAAACGTTGTGCATAAACTTTGTGCATAAACTTTGTGCATAACGTTATGCATAAAAGTTGTGCATACACTTTGTGCATAAATGCTGTTCTTAAACTTTATGCATAAATGTTGTGCATAAACTTTGTGCATAAACTTTGTGCATAAACTGTGTGCATGAACTTTGTGCATAATCTTTGTGCATAAACTTTGTGCATAAACTTTGTGCATAAAAGTTATGCATTATCCACTCATAAACGTCCTGCATAAACTTTGTGTATAAGCTTTGTACATAAACTTTGTGCATAATCTTTGTGCATACACTTTGTGCATAAATGTTGTTCTTAAACGTTATGCATAAACTTTGTGCATAAACTTTGTGCATAAACTTTGTGCATAAACTGTGTGCATAAACTTTGTGCATAAACTTTGTGCATACACATTGTGCATAAAATTTGTGCATAAACGTTCTGCATAAACTTTGAGCATAAAATTTGTGCATAAAAATTCGCATAAACTTTGTGCGTACATATTTTGCTTAAACGTTGTGCATAAACTTCATTTACATATTTTGTGCATCAACGTTCTGAAAAATCATTTTGCATGAACTTTGTCCATAAACATTTCTCATAAACTTTGTGCATAAAATTTGTGCGTAAAAAATATGCATAAACTTTGTGCATAAATTATGTGCATAAAATTTGTGCATAGACTTTGTGAATACACTTTGTGCATAAACGTTGTGCATAAACTTTGTGCATAAAATTTGTGCATAAACTTTGTGCATAGACTTTGTGCATAAACTTTGTGCATACACTTTGTGCATAAACGTTGTGCATTAACGTTGTGCATAAACTTTGTGCATGAACTTTGTGCATAAACTGTGCATAAACTTTGTGCATAAAATTTGCGCATAAACATTGTGCATACACTTTGTGCATAAACGTTGTGCATACACTTTGTGCATAAAATGTGTGCATAAACTTTGTGGATAGACTTTCTGCATAAACTTTGTGCATTAACTTTGTAGATAAACTTTGTACATAATCTTTGTGCATAAACTTTGTGCATAACCTTTGTGCATAAACTTTGTGCATGAACTTTGTGCATAAACCTTGTGCATAAACTTTGTGCATAAACTTTGGGCATAAACATTGTGCATAAACGTTCTGCATAAACTTTGTGCAAAAACTGTGTGCATAAATGTTGTGCATAGTATTTGTGCATAACCTTTGTGCATAAACTTTGTGCATACACTTTGTACATAAATGTTGTGCATAAACTTTGTGCATAAACTTTGTGCATAAACTTTGTGCATAAACTTTGTGCATAAACTTTGTGCATAAACTTTGGGCATAAACTTTGTGCATACATTTTGTGCATAGAATTTGCGCATAAACTTTGTGCATAAACGTTTTGCATACACTTTGTGCAAAAACGTTGTGCATCAACGTTGTGCATATACTTTGTGCATAAACTTTGTGCATAAACTTCGTGCAAAAATGTTTTGCATAAACCATGTGCATAATTATTGTGCATAAGCTTTGTGCCTACAATTTGTGCATAAACTTTGTGCATACACTTTGTTTATAAACATTCTGCATAAACTTTGTGCATACACTTTGTGCGTAAACGTTGTGCATGAACTTTGTGCACAAATTTTGTGCATAAACGTTCTGCAAAAACGTTGTGCATAAACTGTGTCCATAAAACTTCTACATAAACTTTGTGCATAAACCTTGTGCATAAACGTTGTGCATATACTTTGCGCATAAACGTTTTGCATAAACTTTGTGCATAGACTTTGTGAATACATTTTGTGCATTAACGTTGTGCATAAACTTTGTGCATAAACTTTCTGCATAGATTTTGTGCATAAACTTTGTGCATACACTTTGTGCATAAACGTTGTGCATAAACTTTGTGCATAAAATTTGTGCATAAACTTTGTGCATAAACTTTGTGCATAAGATTTGTGCATAAACTTTGTGCATAAACTTTGTGCAAAAACGGTGTGCATACACATTGTGCATAAAATTTGTGCACAAACTTTGTGGATAGACTTTCTGCATAGCTTTGTGCATAAACTTTGTGCATAAACTTTGTACATAAACTTTGTGCATAAACTTTGTGCACAAACTTTGTGCATAAACTTTGTGCATAAACTTTGTGCATAAACTTTGTGCGTAACCTTTGTGCATAAAATGTGTGCATAAACATTGTGCATAAACGTTCTGCATAAAATTTGTGCAAAATCTTTGTGCATAAACGTTGTGCATAAAGTTTGTGCATAAACTTTGTGCATAAACTTTGTGCGTAAACTTTGTGCATACACTTTGTGCATAAACGTTGTGCATAAACTTTGTGCATTAACTTTGTACATAGACTTTGTGCATTAAACTTGTGCATACACTTTGTGCAAAAAAATTGTGCATAAACTGTGTGCATAAATGTTGTGCATAAACTATGTGCAAAAACTTTGTGCATAAATGTTGTGCATATACTTTGTGCATAAACTTTGTGCAAAAATGTTTTACATATATCATGTGCATAATTCTTGTGCATAAGCTTTGTGCATAAACCTTGTGCATAAACGTTGTGCATGAACTTTGTGCATAAACTTTGTGCATAAACTTTGTGCATAAAATCTGTGCATAAACTTTGTGCATACGATTTGTGCATAAACTTTGTGCATACACTTTGTGCGTAAACGTTGTGCATAAATTTTGTGCAAAACATCTGTGCATAAACGTTTTGCATAAAGTTTGTGCAAAAACTTTGTGCATAAACTTTGTGCATAAAGTTTGTGATACACTTTGTGCATAAACGTTGTGCATAAACTTTGTGCATAAACTTTGTGCATAAACTTTGTGCAAAACCTTTGTGCATAAACGATGTGCCTTATTTTTGTGCATAAACTTTGCGCATAAACTTTATGCATAAACTTTGTGCATAAACTTTGTGCATAAACTTTGTGTGCATAAACTTTGTGCATAAAAGTTGTAAACAAACTTTGTGCATGAACTTTGTGCATAAATGTTGTGCATACACTTTGTGCATAAACGTTGTGCATACACTTTGTTCATAAACGTTGTGCATGAACTTTGTGAAAACCCATTCGACATAATTGTTGTGCATAAACTTTGTGCATAAACTTTGTGCATAAAATGTGTGCATAAACTTTGTGCATAAACTTTGTGTATAAACCTTGTGCATAAACTTTGTACATAAACTTTATGCATATAACTTTGTGCATAAACGTCCTGCATAAACTTTGTGCATACACTTTGTGCATAAACTTTGTGCATACATCTTGTGCATACACTTTGTGCATGAATGTTGTTCTTAAACTTTATGCATAAAAGTTGTGCATAAACTTTGTGCATAAAAATTCTACAAAAAAATTGTGCATAAACGTTTTTCATAAACGTTATGCATAAACATTCTGCATAAACATTGTGCATACACTTTGTGCGTAAACGTTGTGCATATACCTTGTGCACAAATTTTGTGCATACACGTTCTGCAAAAGCGTTGTGCATAAACTTTGTCCTCAAAAATTCTGTATAATTTTTGTGCATACATCTTGTGCATAAACGTTCTGCATTCACTTTTTGCATAAACTTTGTGCATAAACATTGTGCATGAACGTTGTTCATAAGCTTTGTTCGTAAACTTTGTGCATAAACATTGTGCATAAACGTTCTTCATAAACTTTGTGCATAACATTTTCACATATACTTCGAGCACAAACTTTGTGCATAGATTTTGTGCATAAACGTTGTGCCTTGAAGGTATGCATAAACGTTCTGCATAACCTTTGTGCATAAACTTTGTGCAGAACCTTTGTGCATAAAATTTTTGCAAACATTTTTTGCATAAACTTTGTGCATCACATTTGTGCATAAACTTTGTGCATAAACGTTTTGCATAAACATTGTGCAGAAACGTTATGCCTAAACATGGTGCATAAACGTTTTGCATATAATATTGTGCATAAACTTTGTGCATGAACGTTTTTGCATAAAGGATGTGCATAACTTTGTGCATAAACTTTGTGCATAAACTATGTCCATAAAGTTTGTGCATAAACTCTGTGCATAAACTTTGTGCATAGACTCTATGCATAAACTTTGTGCGTCATCTTTGTGTATAAACGTCGTGCATAAACTTTGTGCATAGACTTTGTGCATAAACGTTGTGCATAAACGTTGTGCATAAACGTTGTGCATAAACGTTGTGCATAAAGTTTGTGCAGAAACGTTGTGCATAAACCTTGTGCATAAACGTTTTGCATAAAGTTGGTGCACAAACTTTGTACATAAACATTGCGCATAAACTTTGTGCAAGAACTTTAAGCATATACGTTGTG
The DNA here is from genome assembly GCA_023375785.1 of Penium margaritaceum. Classification (NCBI taxonomy): domain Eukaryota; kingdom Viridiplantae; phylum Streptophyta; class Zygnematophyceae; order Desmidiales; family Peniaceae; genus Penium; species Penium margaritaceum. The sequence continues at coordinate 24,392 of SZWC01002938.1, read as the reverse complement.
CATAAACTTTGTGCATAAAATTTGTGCATGAACTTTGTGCGTAAACTTTGTCCATACACTTTGTGCATAAACGTTGTGCATAAACTTTGTGCAAAAATGTTGTGCACAAAACTTTGTGCATAAAACTTTGTGCATACACTTTCTGCATAAACGTTGTGCATGAACTTTGTGCAGAAACCTTGTGCATGAACGTTTTGCATAAACTTTGTGCATAAACTTTGTGCATAAACGTTGTGCATAAATGTTGTGCATAAACTTTGTACATAAACTCTGTGCATAAACTTTGTGCATAAACATTGTGCATACACTTTGTGCATAAACTTTGTGCATAAACTTTGTGCATAAACTTTGTGCATAAACTGTGTGCATAAACCTTGTGCATAAAAATTGTTTATTAACTTTGTACATAAACGTGTGCATAAACTTTGTGGATAAATTGCTTGTGCATAAACTTTGTGCAAAAACTTTGTGCATAAATGTAGTGCATAAACGTTTAACAAACGTTTTGTGCATACACGTTGTGCATAAACTTTGTGCATACACTTTGTGCATACACGTTGTGCATAAACTTAGCGCATAAACTTTGTGCATGAACTTTGTGCATAAACCTTGTGCATAAACTTTGTGCATAAACTTTGTGCATAAACGTTGTCCATAAACTTTGTGCATAGACTTTCTGCATAAAATTTGTGCATAAACTTTGTGTATAAATATTGTGCATAAACTTTGTGCATAAACTTTGTGCATTAACTTTGTGCATAAATTTTGTGCATAAACATTGTGCATAAACTTTGTGCATAAACATTGGGCATAAAGTTTGCGCATAAAAGTTTTGCAGAAACCATGTGCATAAGCTTTGTGCATGAACTCTGTGCATAAACTTTGTGGATAAACATTGTGAATAAACGTTCTGCAAAAACTTTAAGCATAAACGTTGTGCATAAACTTTGTGCTTAAACTTTGTGCATAAACTTTGTGCATTAACTTTGTGCATACACTTTGTGCACAAACATTGTGCATTAATAAACTGTGCATAAACTTTGTGCATAAACTTTGTGCATAAACTTTGTGCATGATCTTTGTGCTCAAACCTTGTGCATAAACTTTGTGCATAAACGTTGTGCAAAACCTTTGTGCAAAAACTTTGTGCATAAACGTTGTTCATATATTTTGTGCATAAACTTTGTGCATAAAACTTCTGCATAAGCGTTGTGCAAAAACTTTTTGCATCAACGATGTGCATAAACTGTGGGCATAAACTTTGTGCATAAACTTTGTGCATAAACTTTATGCATAATCCTTGTGCATAAACTTTGTGCATATGCTTTGTGCATAAACGTTGTGCATAAACTTTGTGCATAAATGTTGTGCATAAACTTTATGCATAAACGTTGTGCATACACTTTGTGCATAAATGTTGTTCTTAAACTTTATGCATAAGTGTTGTGCATAAACTTTGTGCATAAACTTTGTGCATAAACTGTGTGCATGAACTTTGTGCATAATCTTTGTGCATAAACTTTGTGCATAAACCTTGTGCATAAAATTTATGCATTATCCACTCATAAATGTCCTGCATAAACTTTGTGTATAAGCTTTGTGCATAAACTTTGTGCAGAATCTTTGTGCATACACTTTGTGCATAAATGTTGTTCTTAAACTTTATGCATAAACTTCGTGCATAAACTTTGTGCATAAACTTTGTGCATAAACTGTGTGCATAAACTTTGTGCATAAACTTTGTGCATACACATTGTGCATAAAATTTGTGCATAAACGTTCTGCATAAACTTTGAGCATAAACTTTGTGCATAAAAATTCTGCACAAACTTTGTGCGTACATATTGTGCGTAAACGTTGTGCATAAACTTTGTGCACAAATTTTGTGCATCAACCTTCTGCAAACTCATTGTGCATGAACTTTGTCCATAAACATTCTACATAAACTTTGTGCATAAACCTTGTGAGTAAAAATTGTGCATAAACTTTGTGCATAAATTATGTGCATAAAATTTGTGCATAGACTTTGTGAATACACTTTGTGCATAAACGTTGTGCATAAACTTTGTGCATAAACTTTGTGCATAGACTTTGTGCATAAACTTTGTGCATACACTTTGTGCATAAACGTTGTGCATTAACATTGTGCATAAACTTTGTGCATGAAATTTGTGCATAAACTGTGCATAAACTTTGTGCATAAAATTGCATAAACGTTGTGCATACACTTTGTGCGTAAACTTTGTGCATACACTTTGTGCATAAAATGTGTTCATAAACTTTGTCGATAGACTTTCTGCATAGCCTTTGTGCATAAACTTTGTGGATAAACTTTGTACATAATTTTTGTGCATAAACTTTGTGCATAAACTTTGTGCATAAACTTTGTGCATGAACTTTGTGCATAAACCTTGTGCATAAACTTTGTGCATAAACTTTGGGCATAAACATTGTGCATAAACGTTCTGCATAAACTTTGTGCAAAAAATGTGTGCATAAATGTTGTGCATAGTATTTGTGCATAACCTTTGTGTATAAACTTTGTGCATACACTTTGTACATAAATGTTGTGCATAAACTTTGTGCATAAACTTTGTGCATAAACTTTGTGCATAAACTTTGTGCATAAATTTTGGGCATAAACTTTGTGCATACATTTTGTGCATAGAATTTGCGCATAAACTTTGTGCATAAACGTTTTGCATACACTTTCTGCAAAAACGTTGTGCATCAACGTTGTGCATATACTTTGTGCATAAACTTTGTGCAAAAATGTTGTGCATATAATATGTGCATAACTGTTTTGCATAAGCTTTGTGTCTAAAATTTGTGCATAAACTTTGTGCATACACTTTGTGCATAAAATTTGTGCATAAACGTTCTGCATAAAATTTGTGCATAGAATTTGTGCATAAACTTTGTTTATAAACATTCTGCATAAACTTTGTGCATACACTTTGTGCGTAAACATTGTGCATGAACTCTGTGCACAAATGGCGTGCATAAACTTTCTGCAACAACGTTGTGCATAAACTTTGTCCATAAAAATTCTACATAAAGTTTGTGCATAAACCTTGTGCATAAAAAATGTGCATATACTTTGTGCATAAACTTTGTGCATAAACTTTGTGCATAGACATTGTGAATACATTTTGTGCATAAACGTTGTGCATAAACTTTGTGCATAAACTTTGTGCATAAACTTTGTGCATAAAATTTGTGCATAAACTTTGTGCATAAACTTTGTGCATAAACGTTGTGCATACACTTTGTGCATAAAATTTTTGCACAAACTTTGTGGATAGAAATTCTGCATAAACTTTGTGTATAAACTTTGTGCATAAAATTTGTACATAAACTTTGTGCATAAACTTTGTGCATAAACTTTGTGCATAAACTTTGTGCATAAACCTTGTGCGTAACCTTTGTGCATAAAATTTGTGCATAAACATTGTGCATAAACGTTCTGCATAAACTTTGTGCAAAATCTTTGTGCATAAATGTTGTGCATAAAGTTTGTGCATACACTTTGTGCATAAACTTTGTGCATACACTTTGTGCATAAACGTTGTGCATAACCTTTGTGCATAAACTTTTTGCATTAACTTTGTGCATAAACTTTGTGCATAAAACTGGTGTATACACTTTGTGCAAAACATTTGCGCATAAACTTTGTGCATTAGTGTTGTGCATAAACTATGTTCAAAAACTTTGTGCATAAACGTTGTGCATATACTTTGTGCATAAACTTTGTGCAAAAATGTTTTACATAAATCATGTGCACAATTTTTGTGCATAAGCTTTGTGCATAAACTTTGTGCATAAACGTTGTGCATGAACTTTGTGCATAAACTTTGTGCATAAACGTTGTGCATAAAATTTGTGCATGAACTTTGTGCACACGATTTGTGCATTACCTTTGTGCATACACTTTGTGCGTAAACGTTGTGCATACATTTTGTGCAAAACATCTGTGCATAAACGTTTTGCATAAAGTTTGTGCATAAACTTTGTGCATAAAGTTTGTGCATACACTTTGTGCATAAACGTTGTGCATAAACTTTGTGCATAAACTTTGTGCATAAACTTTGTGCATAAACTTTGTGTACATAAACTTTGTGCATAAATGTTGTAAATAAACTTTGTGCATAAACTTTGTGCATAAACGTTGTGCATACACTTTGTGCATAAACGTTGTGCATACACTTTGTGCATAAACTTTGTGAAAACCCATTCTGCCTAAATGTTGTGCATAAACTTTGTGCATAAACTTTGTGCATAAAAGGTGTGCATAAACTTTGTGCATAAACTTTGTGTATAAACCTTGTGCATAAATTTTGTGCATAAACTTTAGGCATATAACTTTGTGCATAAACGTCCTGCATAAACTTTGTGCATACACTTTGTGCATAAACTTTGTGCATACACCTTGTGCATACACTTTGTGCATGAATGTTGTTCTTAAACGTTATGCATAAACGTTGTGCATAAACTTTGTGCATACAAATTCTGCATAAAAATTGTGCATAAACTCTGTTCATAAACTTTATGCATAAACATTCTGCATAAACATTGTGCATACACTTTGTGCGTAAACGTTGTGCATATACCTTGTGCACAAAGTTTGTGCATACACGTTTTGCAAAAACTTTGTGCATAAACTTTGTCCTTAAAAACTCTGCATAATTTTTGTGCATACAACTTGTGCATAAACTTTCTGCATTCACTTTTTACATAAACTTTGTGCATAAACTTTGTGCATAAACAATGTTCATAAGCTTTGTTCGTAAACTTTGTGCATAAACTTTGTGCATAAACGTTGTTCATAAACTTTGTGCATAACATTTTCACATATACTTCGTGCATAAACTTTGTGCATAGATTTGTGCATAAATGTTGTGCCTTGAAGGTCTGCATAAACGTTGTGCATAACCTTTGTGCATAAACGTTGTGCAGAACCTTTGTGCATAAAATTTGTGCAAATTTTTTTGCATAAACTTTGTGCATAACATTTGTGCATAAACTTTGTGCATAAACGTTTTGCATAAACGTTGTGCATAAACGTTGTGCCTAATCTTTGTACATAAACGTTTTGCATATAAAATTGTGCATAAACTTTGTGCATGAACGTTTTGCATAAATGTTGTGCATAAACTTTGTGCATAAACTTTGTGCATTAACTATGTCCATAAACTTTGTGCATAAACTCTGTGCATAAACATTGTGCATAGACTTTGTGCATAAACTTTTTGCGTAATCTTTGTGTATAAACGTTGTGCATAAACTTTGTGCATAGACTTTGTGCATAAACTTTGTGCATAAACGTTGTGCATAAACGTTGTGCGTAAACGTTGTGCATAAAGTTTGTGCAGAAACGTTGTGCATAAACCTTGTGCATAAATGTTTTACATAAACTTTGTGCATAAAATTTGTGCATAAACGTTGCGCATAAACTTTGTACAAGAACTTGAAGCATAAACGTTGTGCATAAACTTTGTGCATAAAATTTGTGCATGAACTTTGTGCGTAAACTTTGTCCATACACTTTGTGCATAAACGTTGTGCATAAACTTTGTGCAAAAACTTTGTGCACAAAACTTTGTGCATAAAACTTTGTGCATACACTTTCTACATAAACGTTGTGCATGAACTTTGTGCATAAACTTTGTGCATAAACTTTGTGAATAAACCGTTTGTGCATAAACCGTTTGCATAAAGTTTGTGCATACACTTTGTGAATAAACGTTGTGCATAAACTTTGTGAATAAACTTTGTGCATAAACGTTGTGCATGAACTTTTTGCATAAACTTTGTGCATAAACTTTGTGCATAAACGTTGTGCATAATTGTTGTGCATAAACTTTGTACATAAACTTTGTGCATAAACTTTGTGCATAAACGTTGTTCAGACACTTTGTGCATAAACGTTGTGCATACACTTTGTGCATAAAATTTGTGCACAAAATTTGTGAAAAAACATTCTGCATAAACATTGTGCATAAACTTTGTGCATAAACCTTGTGCATAGAAATTGTTTTTTTAACTTTGTACATCAACGTGTGCATAAACTTTGTGCATAAATTGCTTGTGCATAAACTTTGTGTATAAACTTTGTGCACAAATGTAGTGCAGAAACTTTGTACAAACGTTTTGTGCATACACATTGTGCATAAAATTTGTACATAAACGTTGTGCATAAACTTTGTGCATAAACTTTGTGCATGAACTTTGTGCATAAACCTTGTGCATAAACTTTGTGCATAAACTTTGTGCATAAACGTTGTCCATAAACTTTGTGCATAAACTCTGCATAAACTTTGTGCATAGACTTTGTGCATCAAATTTGTGCATAAACTTTGTGTATAAATATTGTGCATAAAATTTGTGCATAAACTTTGTGCATAAACTTTGTGCATAAATTTTGTGCATAAACGTTGTGCATAAACCTTGTGCATAAACATTGGGCATTAAGTTTGTGCATAAAAGTTTTGCATAAACCATGTGCATAAGCTTTGTGCATAAACTCTGTGCATAAACGTTGTGAATAAACGTTGTGCAAAAACTTTAAGCATAAACGATGTGCATAAACTTTGTGCTGAAACTTTGTGCATAAACTTTGTGCATAAACTTTGTGCATAAACTTTGTGCATACACTTTGTGCATAAACTTTGTGCATGAACTTTGTGCATAAACTTTGTGCATGATCTTTGTGCATAAACCTTGTGCATAAACTTTGTGCATAAACTTTGTGCATAAACGTTGTGCATACACTTTGTGCATGAACGTTGTGCATAAACTTTGTGCATAAACTTTGTGCATAAACTTTGTGCATACACTTTGTGAATAAACTTTGTGCATAAACTTTATTTATAAACTTGGTGCATAAACTTTGTGCATAAACGTTGTGCATATACTTTATGCATAAACTTTGTGCATAAAACTTGTGCATAAGGGTTGTGCAAAAACTTTGTGCATAAACGATGTGCATAAACTGTGGGCATAAACTTTGTGCATAAACTTTGTGCATAAACTTTATGCATAATCCTTGTGCATAAACTTTGTGCATAAACTTTGTGCATAAACGTTGTGCATAAACTTTGTGCATAAACTTTGTGCATAAACTTTATGCGTAATTTTTGTGCATACACTTTGTGCATAAGTGTTGTTCTTAGACTTTATGCATAAATGTTGTGCATAAACTTTGTGCATAAACTTTGTGCATAAACTGTGTGCATGAACTTTGTGCATAAACTTTGTGCATAAACGTTGTGCATAAACTGTGTGCATGAACTTTGTGCATAATCTTTGTGCATAAACTTTGTGCACAAACTTTGTGCATAAAATTTATGCATAATCCTTGTGCAAAAACTTTGTGCATAAGTTGTGCTCCTCTCCTTAGTGTAAATATTGACTGCTGTACAGGAGGTATGGCACCGCTGACTCCCCCAGATGTTTGTTGTGGGGTTGTGGACTGACCACGAATAAGATCTGTGAGAGCACGGATGGCATAAGTCTGCTCCTGCTGCTGACGATGTATCTCATCCTGCTCACTCCGCAGATCCGCAATGGCCTGCGAGTGTGGGCTCATGACCCCTGAGGAGGAGGAAGAGGGATCTGCTGGTCCTTTGCCCTTGTCACCAGTCAGAGCCATGTCAGCGCTCACTATGGACTGGGACGTCCAACTGGTCGGATTTTTGAACCGTCAACAATGAGTTAAAACGGCAAGAAAAAAGGACGTTTTTGACCCCGAAATTGCTGACGTGAGCAAAGACAATGGTGACATCAGCGTTTTTCTGCCAGCGAGAAATACGCCGGCATTTTTTTGCGCTTGCCTATTTTACGCCTTCTGTTTTCTTTGGAGGAAGTCACATGGGCTCCTCGATGGGGGTGACCGCGTCACCCCCCTTGCCCTTCGCTGCCTTGTGTAGCCCTACGCAGTCCTGCGCAAACCTGCACACCCTGCGTAGCCCTTCACAATGATGGATGGCTTGTGCGTAACTGTGTAGCAGTACTGCACGACAGCGCTGTGGAATGCTGCGCAGCAGCCCTCCTGCTATGGCCACCACCACTGCTATTGCGCTGTTGTTGCTGCCCGCGGCTGCTGCCACTTCTTGCAACCGCTGCCGCGAGCTGCTGCGAGCTGATTTTTCTCCCCTTATGTTTTTGTAGAGATGGACAGCCAGACAAGGCTGCTGCTACCACCCGGTGGTGCTGCTGCTGCTCGGCATGGATGTCGAAGCTGGAAACTGTCGCAACTCACCCGGTGTGGTTGTGGGAATTTTGTGGCGATGTTGCTGCTCCAAATGGCTGCAACGAGTCTCAGGATACGGCGGCGGCAGTGACGCTCACTGCTACTGCCGGTGGTGCATCTCTGCGGCGGAGCTCAGTGAGAGAGTTCTCGCTGCTCTGATACCATTACAAGAAGCGTGGAAGCTTCCTAACGACATAGCCGCTGACTAGGCGTCAATGCTTGGTCAGAAGATGACGGCAATCACAAGGCGTTCACGCAACGGCAAGGGTCTGGCTAGGAGACACAAGACAAAGTGTCAAAATGCTTCAATAGCATTTGTAGTAAGAAATGAAAAATGACAGGTCCATGGCATATGTACCTGCCGCGGCGCACGGCGGGTGTCGCACGCGGCAGCACAAGGTCTGTCCTAAAACTGGCCCAAAACCACTGTTTTGGCCGTAACTCAGCGTAGACATGTCAGAACGCTACACTGTCTAAACCTAGACATGCAGAATAACAAGCCAGATACTATGAGTGGACACATGCACATCCGGCATCAAACAGTGGACACACAATTCAAAAACATGCAAATCAGGCCCACGGCAAGCCCACCAATAAACTCCTACGTGCTGCAGAAAAATTGCAGGAGGTTCCAGGCAGCGTCCAGAGCTCTGGGACGGTCGCTGGTCACGTCCAAGCTGGTAGTCCACCACCAGACAACGCACCAGTACCACCTGGGTTCGCATCAGGGATCTGCACGGGCATGGACACGGCCGAGTGGTCATAGTAAACCGTACAGGTCGACAGGAACGTCACAAATCACAACATAAGTAACACTTGCTCTCATTTTAGTTGCCAAGTCCCGATGCATTTCAAAACGTGGGATGATGCATGCTAAAGTGGCCATTGATTTGTTTATCAACGACGAATAGGTTGTCGTGGGATTTATAGCTATTATGCAATCCGTCGTAACCCTGCCACTTGACCAGATACTCTGGCACTTTCAATTGGCAAAGTATCCACAAATTATTTCAGCCTCGTCTTTCGTGCCCTCAACTGCTTCCAAAGGAGGTTGCATAGTCACTTCTCTCACAAGGAAGTGCTCGCTTAGGTCCCAGTTGAGCTTGAGGCGGTTGATGTGGAGTACCAGGTAGATTGTCATGTAATGAAGAAGCTAAGGTTTAGTTGCAGTGGGTGTACACATCTCCACGATGGTGAACGGTCCCAACAACTTAGGTTTGAGCTCGGTGCACTCTTGTCCTCGCAGCTTGATGTTTGTCGAGTTGAGTAGGATACGATGACCAACATGGAACTCAATGTTTGTCAATTCATTTTGGTAACTTGTTTTATCGTTGCTTACATCTTCATGAGCATCTGATGAGTTCCGTCCCATATGCACTAATTAACTCTCTAATATGTGTCGACTACCAATATGTTGATTTAACTCTACAAACCATCTCAACGTGCCATGTGGATCGCATGGAGTTTGGAGCTGTTGTTTGAGCACTCAATTGGTCCGCTCGGCTTGCCCTCCAGTCTGGGGCAGGATGGTCGTCAATAGCAAGATCTGACTGCTTTAAGGAGTCATGACCTCCTGTCAAAATCTGCCATTGAACCTCCCATCTTGATTGCTAGTGATGGAGGGAAAGCCATGCAGTCGGAAGACGAGGCTTAGGAATAGCCATTATGCTCCAATGGTATTTACTATTGGTGTCTTCAAGATGAAGTGCCAACTCTTTTAGAACACATTGATCAGCACGAGTATTGCATCAAACCCCTTTCGTTGTAACGGGAAATTTGGTTCAAAAGCCCATTGGTAAATCTGGCCACATCTCATTCAGTACAGAGAGCCGTTAAAGCAAGCCCGAAAGTGGAGTACATTTAACTTATGGCCTTGGCACATGTCACACATCTTGTAGCAGCTTGCAACGTCAATTTGCATCTTATCTTACCAGTAGTAATTTGCGAGTTCTTCGTGCCTTGTCCTTGCGAAGGTATCCACATAGACTTGTGTCATGGCACGCTTCCAAGATCATGCTACGTAGCTCGTCATGGGGTCACACGATGACCTGGTGAGAGAATCCTCATCCCTAGTGTCCTTCATTGAAGCAAAACCTAGTCTCGTTCTACCTCTTTAATTCCTCGTACCCTTTTGCCAACAGCCTCGCAAGGTACGGGGCTTGTTCAGCGAGTCACATGCTGATCTCGGCCCATGACATCTGGTTGCCGACTGTAAACATCCGCTACATCTAGTTTTCAAGAATGGCATTTTACGTCATAGCCAAAGTTGGACTCAAGGAAAGCCAGTCATCAAGGTTGTTGACAATCCACATTTGGCTCAGTCTTCATGCATTTTAGTATGTGACTATCAGTGCTAGGGATGCATCTCATTTCATTACATATAGAACCAACATGTCTTGAATTTATGCATGACCGCCAATATTTGCTTTTTGTGCACCACACAATCCAGCTTTGACCCATGCAGTTCCATCCACGTTTATGCAACGGGTTGTTCTCCATCATCGTTGCCTTGGAGAAAAACCGCTTTGATTGCTCAATTGGAAGCGGCAATCGCCATGTTATAGTCCACCATTGGATATTACAATTGGAAGGCTGGCATCAAGGTTCAAGCATTATGAAAAAAGTCAAACGTTTCTTCTTTGCTTGCCTCATTACATCACTCCGTGGTTTTTTTTGCTGAGATCGGAGAGATACGTTGACACTCTGGTGTAGTCCTATACAAATGGATAGTAGTAGTTACATAACCCCAAAAACAATTGGACATCCCAAACAATGGTGAGCTTTGGCCAATCAGCAACCTCTTGTACTTTCTTTGAGTCTATCATTATCCATTTGTCTCCGATAATGTGGCCTAAAAACTTTATCAGATGAAGAACTTCAACAGATTTCTATACATGTTATCTCTTCCAGTGTGTCGTTGTTCACCATAATTTCATTTTCATACACGACAACACATTTGTCAAGGCATGGCTTAATTCTATTAGTTAACATTATTTTTTCATTGCTATGATAGATATTCTTGGGATATTTGTGATTCCAAAGAACATAACCATAAACTCAAAGTACTTGTAGTGGGTGTAGGATGCAAACTTCATGATGTATTTCTGAAAAACGCAAACATGATGACAACAGTTTTGCCATGTATGCCAAGTGGTGTTCAATTTACACACTGGATTTTGAGTGTGCCCCTAAAGTGCGCTCGCACTGAGCAAGCGCACCAAATTTGAAGTGTACCATTATAGTGGTAGACAGTGAGTACAAAATTTGTGCATGTTTACATGGAGGAGGGATGGATACTGCCATTACACACTAGCCCCATGCAGTGCACCCCCCTTATGAGTGTAGGTCCAAATTTCCATATAGCACGAAATCACACATTGAGTGCGTGAAATTTTTATTTTTATTCGGGAAACAAGTGCACTGTCCTCATGCACTAGCCCCACGCACTAAACTCCCCACATAGGACTGGGGGTAAGAGTATCCATACAAGATAAAATCAAGCATTGAGTACGTGNACTGAGCAAGCGCACCAAATTTGAAGTGTACCATTATAGTGGTAGACAGTGAGTACAAAATTTGTGCATGTTTACATGGAGGAGGGATGGATACTGCCATTACACACTAGCCCCATGCAGTGCACCCCCCTTATGAGTGTAGGTCCAAATTTCCATATAGCACGAAATCACACATTGAGTGCGTGAATTTTTTTTTTTTTTTTTTCCGGGAAACAAGTGCACTGTCCTCATGCACTAGCCCCACGCACTAAACTCCCCACATAGGACTGGGGGTAAAAGTATCCATACAAGACAAAATCAAGCACTGAGTACGTGATCAATGTATTTTTATACATAAAATGAGCGCATCGTCCTCATACACTAGCCCCACACGCTGACCCCCTCCCCCATAGGAGTGGGGTTCTGATGCTCCATGTGAGATGAAATCATGCACTGAGTACCTTATTAGTGTATTTCTTTGTAAAGAATAAGCATCATGTCCTCATACACTACCCACACGCATTAGACCTCTCCACAGGGGTGGAGCTTTAACTTTCCACATAAAAAAACAATTATGTAGTGAGTGATCAGTGTATCTTTGTATGGTAGACGAGCGCACTACCCTCATGCACTAGCCCCATGCACTAGATTCCCTCCCTTCATGGAGGTGGGGATCAAAGGTCCCATATAGGATTGAATCAGGTATTGTGTGTGTGATAAGTGTATTTCTACATGGAGAACAAGCGTACCGTCCTCGTACACTATCCCAAAGCACTGAATCCCCTTCTAGGAGTGGAGGTCCAATGTTCTATATGAGACAAATTCACTCACCTAGTCAGTCATCAGTGTACTTCTATGTAGAAAACATGCACACTACCCTCATACACTACCCCCACTCACTGGACCTCCCCTACAGAAGTTGAAATCTAAGGTTCCACATCAGAAAAAATCACATGTTGAGTGCATGATCAATGTACGTAAAGAGCTTGTCCTCAATCCGTGTCATGGAAGGCCGTCCCACTCACCGAGTGGAGCCTTGTGGACATGCAGAATGTGCTCCATACGATTCACCAAGTCGGTCAACCTCACACCTTTTCAGAACAACACGTCCCTGATATTGTCAGAGCGTCGGGGTCAGCCTCTAGAGCTTCGCGCTGCATGTGCACCTCAAACCACCACAGGAGAGTACGGTTCATGTACGCACCCCTGATGATTCCAGCCTTCTAAAGAAAGCTGTCGTCTGTGACGGTGCTCAAGTGGGTGTGGATCTGTCCCATCATAGCCAAATTGTAGGGAGGGTTACTCAGCAAGACTTTGATGGTCGAATTGAATTGCCTTCGTAGTGGCATCGTCCAACTTGTGCTCGCAGGAACTTTCTTCATGCAGGCTTTCGGTGCCTTTCCTACTATCAGCAGCCTCACTGCTGTCGGCAGGTTTGTGCGATCATGCGCACATCTTGCCCTTCTCAATATCACTACAAGATGATGGTGATGATGACTATCCTTGTCGCCTTCACTGTTATCAACATCGTTCTCCTTGTTGGGATCCACGCTTGGGTGCTTATCTTCGAGCACGTCCTCCATCTCGTGGGAGTCGTCCACATGCACGTTCATGTGCATATCGAGCACTTTTTTAGCTTCCGCATTCTCCTTGGTGTCCCCAAGTTTAGCATGGGTTGTCTTGGACGGTTTGGTTGCCGGTCCTTTGGTAACCATGCTCACGTCGGGGGCTTCCAAGATTTGGAGTCCGCCGAGGGCGTGTGGTGAGGCCTTCGCCACCTTGACTTCGTTGGTCTTGGATAGCCGTCACTTGCCATTCCTTTGTCCGTGCAACAAGAACGTGAACACGGTTGTGAGGGTCACCCTCCAACCTCAAGGAAGTATCGTCTTTCGAATTCTTCTAAGTTTCATCATCAATGAAGCATGTAAAATATTCATTTTTATATTTCACAGGCTGCCACGGCTGGCACAATTACGTGGAAGAAAATTATTGTTTATCTATGCCGCCATAGTCGGCACAAGTGCATGGGTTTAAGCTAACACCCTAATCCATGACTCATGATACTGGGCAAGCTACAAAACATAGGAAAACAAAACAAAGACAAAAACATAGAGATTATAAGAAATTGAGCACCGATCAGAAGGTGATGGGGAGGAAGGCGGGGTCAACTCTTAGAGTTTGCACCATCGCACGCTCCTCCCTTGCTACTCTTGTCTTCTCCTTTTTCTTCTAGTCTTCCTTGGCCTCATCTTGAGTGCTCTTGGCACTTCTTGTACCTCTTTGGAGGAATCTCCCTGATGCCCCACAGAGATGGGGAGACTTCCAAAATAACATTCTTTCTTTGCCTTTTCATCTCAAGCCATGAGAGACCCTTGTCTTAGGGAAGAGTACTTCCTCTTAAAACCACTGCAACGAGTCAAGTGTCCAGCTCTTGCATGGAAGTCATCTTCAGAGTTCATAGAATGGCATCCTGGGCTTGTAGGAGGGAATTTCCCTTGGGGGCAATTGTCATCAATGACTCTTGCAGGAATACTTGAAGGCGATAAAGAGAGGGCGAGGGTGAGGGCTCAAGGCCACAGGCCTTAGCCCTCGAGGCCTTGAGGCCACAGGCCTTGGTCCTCAAGGCCTCGCGCCCTCATAGCCGCCGATTGTGCGACCAGCTTGATCGGCAGCCACCAGGTGGCCGGCCGATGGCCGGCCGGTCACTTGACCGTCCGCCGGCCAGCAGCCACTTTACAGTCGTTGCTATGGCGAGGGGTGGTGGCAAACCACCCCTTGCTTCAATGTGAAGGGAGGGCCGAACCGGCCCTCTTGCTATAGATTTTGGAGTGATTTACGAGAGGATATAGTTTACAACAGGGGGTGATTTGTGACAAGGGCTGATTTCTAATTGAGGGGGCATCTTGTGAAAGGGGGTGAATCATGAGAAGGGATGGATGGCGAGAAGGAGTTATTTGTAAGGAGTGATATGCAACAATGAGTGAGTTGTGGGGAGTGGTAAATGACATGAAATGATTTGAAGAAGCGATGTGCAATTCATAGGGCTTTACCATGGCAAGCGGTTTGTGATATGAAGTGATATGCGAGAGGGAGTTTTTTTAAACTGTGGCTAATTTTCAAGAGGGAGTGATGTGTGTCATAAAAATTTGTGATAGGGATTGATTTTGGATATGAAGGGATATCAGAGTGGGAGTAAAATGCAACGATTAGTTTTTTGTGACATGGTGTGATTTGTGATAGGGAGTGATTTGTAAGAGGGAGTGGTTTATAACAAGGGGATGATATGCGAAAGGTGGTGGTTTTCCAAAGGGGATTATTTACGATGGGTATGTAGTCGCAAGAGGCACGGATTGGTAAGAGGGCGCAATCTGCGACAGGTAGTGATTAGCAAGAGGGACCGGTTTGCACAAGGGAGTGGTTTATGACGAGGAGTGATTCGTAATAAGAAGTGATTTGCGAGAGGGGTTGATTAACAACATGGAGCAAATGGCAACAAGGGACATTTTCCAAAGGGGTTCGCTTGCAACATGGGTGATTGCAATAAGGAGTGCTTGACGAGAGAAAGTTACTTGCAAGCGTAAGTGATCCACGATAGCGATTGATTTACAACAAGGAATGACTTGTGAAAAATGTGTGGTTTTAGAAAGGGAGTGATACGTGAGGTGTATTGGTTTGTGACAGGAAGTAGTTCGCAACAGGGAGTGATTTGCGACAAGGGGTTGGTCTACAATGAGGGGGGGTCAAAAGGGTATGATTCATGATGGGGAAATGTTTGCAAGAGGGAATGATTGGCTTGATGACATGATTTGCAAACAGTGATAAGCGACAAGTAGTGACTTGTAAGAGGGAATGCATGAGGGACGGATTTGCATCAAGGAGTGGTTTGCATGGAGTGATTTACAACATGGAGTGGTTTTCACGTGGGTGTGATTTGCGACAAGGGGTGATTTTGCGACATGTGATGATTTGCAAACGGGGGTGGCTTGGAACAGGGGTTGATTTGCGAAATGGAACGATTTTCAAGAGGGGGTTATCTTCGAGAGGGATTTATCTGCAAGTGTAAGCGACATGAAAAATGGACCGTTTTGCAAAAGGTGGTGATTTGGGACATAAAGTGCTTTACAAGAGGGAATGATTTGCAAAAAATGGTGACATGCGACTGGGAGTCATGTGCTACAGGGAGTTGGTTGCTAGAGAGAGTGAGAGAGAGAGAGAGAGAGAGAGAGAGAGAGAGAAAGAGAGA
>SZWC01002937.1:175369-201496 GCA_023375785.1 Penium margaritaceum | reverse complement strand
CGCGCGCGCGCGCGCGAGCGAGCGCACTCACGAGCTGGTGCACGCAAGTGCGAGCACGTCTTTGGAAGTGAGCCGCTGAAGGATGCCGTCCACCAGCTCGTCTGACAACACCGCCCACTGCCCCAGTGCCTCCCTCCGCCGCCTCTCTCCCTCACCCTCCTCGCCGACCGTCTTCCCCGCCACGTCCTTCTGCCGCTTCTGCTCCTCCTTGTCAGCCCCACCCGCACGATCGCCCACCTCCTCATTCTCCCTCTGGTCCGATTCCGCAGCTCCAGCGCAGCCGACGCCTCTGGCGTCTGGGCCACTGGCATCGCCACCATTGCGCTCGCCCTCCGACTCCAAACGGCCGCCGCGAACGCCGTGTCCGTCTCCGCGTCCTCCTTCACGCTCGGGTGTGACGGCCATGGGTGTGCGCGGCACGACACCTGCGCAGGGCGATCCCGATCTGGCGGCCGCCGAGCAGTCGTCCATGGAGGTGATGCTCGGGCAGATTTTTCTTTTGTGTGCTCCTGCAGACTGCTGTAGATAGGGTGGACTCACACCTCAGCAATTCAACCTCCCCTCGCCACGTCAGGGGGGCGACGCGAGCTCAACACGAGCTGAGGTCGTCGCTGACCGCGAAAATGCCCGCGAACCTCCGAACCGAAGTTGCAAAACGTTGCTACAGCTTCGGAGCTGTAGCAACTCGCAAGCAACTCCCGAGTCGCTACTCCAAGCTTCCGTCGTCGCTCACGTAGGGAGGTGACGGGACGGACTTTCGAGCATGCCGGACTCTCCAAAATGAAGGAAAAAGTGCTTTCGCGCATAGAAATGCGAAGAGTCACTTACTCTCCGTTGTGGCCTGTTCCCTAGCTCAGTAGTCAGAAGCCATTTTCGAAAAAGCGCTTTTTGGTGCAAAGAACACACCCAGGCTTTGAAGGTGTACTCCGGAAGTCGAACAGCGTTCTTTTCTGTAGCCATACTTTTTTTCCCGTCCGTAGGTACGGCCAGATCTTTCGAATTATAGCCGTTATCCAAGGTCTCTTGAGTCCCCCGGCCCGCAAAACGCTGGACCGGGGGTCTCGTGATGTGAG
The DNA here is from genome assembly GCA_023375785.1 of Penium margaritaceum. NCBI lineage: Eukaryota > Viridiplantae > Streptophyta > Zygnematophyceae > Desmidiales > Peniaceae > Penium > Penium margaritaceum. Next base: position 200,423 of record SZWC01002937.1, on the reverse strand, counting down.
GGGGCGAACGGCCGGGAGACACCGGCCGTACCAAACCCCAGCCCCCCGGGGACACCCACCTCGATACGGGGTTGATGTCCCCCGCACCAGCGGCCGGCGATGAGCCGTTGCACACCGGCGATCACGATCACTGCCGGCAGATTGGACTGTTAAAAGGACAGTCCGATCGGACGGTTCAATTGCGACATTGTGGTTTTTTTTCTTCCTCGCAAGGACAGAGGCGAGGGTGGTGCCGCCATCTCGAACCTCACAGGAGAGGAACATTGTTCCGTCGTCAATTTTGTGCTCTGTTGCCGCTGACTTCTGTCGCCGAGTATTCCCTTTCTCCCTAAACACAGTTGTGTTGCTGAACCCGACTACGTAGGGGTATTGACTACCAGAAAAAGCGAGTGCTCATGACAAAGATCATGAGAAAATATTCAAAGCAAATTGTTATATTACGTATTTTTAAACCTATTAACACATTTAAAGCAAACAGAATGTTCAGATATTACTATAATTTTCTCTCATAGAATATTAATCCCATTCCATGACAAGGCACCCTAAAATGCGAAGATAATTTATGATTTAAAATGATATTAGGAGCATATTTCATGATATTTTTTCTTTTTCAATCATTAGGCATTATACTCATGTTCACGATAACAAGTGTGCTCCTTTCCATAACCAAATTGCACAAGTGAATGCATACGTAGTTTAAAAGGGATAGAATTTTGTTTTTGGATTTTCTCTATACATGAACAACGACAGTATAACAAGTCTTTCTACAATGTCGAAGTAGGTCTTTCATTCCGTACGTGTCAATGTTTGAGATCAGGAAAAGAATGGCCAAAATAGACTAATATACTTTCCATTCAAATCTGTTTTGAAAATTTTGCAAACCTCAAGCAATGGCATGGGTCTCAGTTGACACCAAGTCTCAACCAGCGAGTACTTGAATCCTGACCACTGAGAAAATTCTACTAGGTACATAGTGTTTTTTCTAGCTATAAGACACACAAGTGACCTTTTAACTGAGTCCATACACACGTACCGTAGTGTCTCTTATGTTTGACTTAAATAATTCTTTTCATTCGTCCATTCATCACATATTCAATTTTTTCCTTTATGGACAAAAAAGTCTAGAAATTCCCAAATTCTTGTTTCTCTACACATAGTTTTCAGTCCATTTATGCCCAATCACCCCAAATCCACACACTTCATTAGTTGTGTACATGACTAGAACATATGGTAAGGATCATTCTAGGAAAATATCCTAGATGATTAACAATGTTTCTCAAAAATTGCTTCTTGGAATCACGTTCACGGTTCGTTTAATGGACATGAACGAGAGAACTTCACTGAACTTTCTTAACAAAAATATGCCCTAAATTTTTTCGCGTGACTATACATTCTTTCAAAATCTTTTCGATGTTTCTGAATTTACATTGTTACCTACTTTCTGCGATTTGAAAACGTCATGCTAATCTTGTAACTAAATGGATGACACTGATTTGTCCTCAATTCTGAGTTAGCTAATTTCGTCGGTATGCGGTGTCCCAATCACCCACTCGCTTGTTCACAAAGTCGCACGTCATGTATTTTTGTCGTCGCTCGAGTGTCCCCCCCCCCGCCTGTTCACGAAGTCGCACGTCATGTCTTTTTGTCGTCGCTCGAGCGTCCCCCCCCAACCACAGTATCGAGGGGGGGCGGGAGGGGCTCGTCGACCCCCCCCCTCCCGAAATCAAAGAGTGTATTGCGGGGGTGTATCGGGTAATGTATCTGGAGGGGGACAAAATTGATACACAAGTGTATTAATACACTTGTGGAAAATTATGTGTATACTAGCGATACACTCCCCGATACACCCGACCAATACACTCGGGGTGTTAAGGGGTGGGGGTACAGTCGCGAGAGTTGGGGGAGTGGGGCGATCGAGGAGTTGTTACTCCGTTAACGACAAAAAAAAACAGTTTTTGACCAATACAGAAGTTGTTTGCATTTACGTCTGACATTTTTATATCTTCCTCGAACCGTCGATTCACAGTAATCGACGAGTTGGATCAGCCAGATACTAGTCAGTAAGTAATACACAAGTGTATTTTTTCTCACGTCTACCAGATACACTTTCCGATACACTCACCCGATACACTTTATACTTTTGAGGGGGGGGGGTGGGGGAGGAGGGGCGTGTCGACCCCCCCCCTCCCAAGTCAAAGTGTATTGCGGGGGTGTATCGGGTAGTGTATCTGGAGGGGGACCGAATTGATACACAAGTGTATTAATACACTTGTGTACAAATGTGCGAGGCCTAGCGATACACTCCCCAATACACGCGCCCAATACACTTGGGGTATTTGGGGGGGGGATACAGTCGCGAGAATTTGGGGGGGCTCCGAACGAGGAGTTGTTACTCCGTTTGCGACAAATCAAAAAAAGCAGTTCTCGAGAAATACGAAAGTAGTTTGCATTTGAGTCAGACATTTTTTTATCCTCCGTGAGCCGTCGATTCACAGAGATCAACGAGTAGTATCAGCTAATAATTAGTCAATTAGTAATACGCAAGTGTATCTTTTCTCATGTCTACCAGATAAACCTTCCTATACACTCATCAGATACACTTTCTACTTTTGGGGGGAGGAGGAGGGGCTCGTTGACCTCCCCCCCCCCGGAGTCGAAGTGTATTGCGGGGGTGTATCGCGTAGTGTATCTGGAGGGGGACCAAAATGATACACAAGTGTATTGATACACTTGTGTATATTTGAGCGTGGATTAGCGATACACTCCCCGATACACTGGCCCAATACACTTGGGGTGTTTGGGGGGGGGTACAGTCGCAAGAGTTGGGGGGGGGACTCCGATCGAGGAGTTGTGACTCCGTTTGCGACAAATCAAAAAAGCATTTTTCGAGCATTACGGAAGTTGTTTGCATTTGTGTTTGACATTTTTATATCCTCCTCGAACCGTCGATTCACAGCAGTCGACGAGTTGGATCAGCCAGATACTAGTCAGTAAGTAATACACAAGTGTATTTTTTCTCATGTCTACCAGATACACTTTCCGATACACTCACCCGATACACTTTCTCCTTCGGGGGGGGGACTCATCGTCCCCCCCCCACCACCGTAGTCGAAGTGTATTGCGGGGGTGTATCGGGTAGTGTATCTGGAGGGGGACCGAATTGATACATAAGTGTATTGATACACTTGTGTACAATTGTATGTGGATTAGCGATACACTCCCCGATACACCCGCCCAATACACTCGGGGTGTTTGGGGGGGGGGCAATCGGGACAAACACAAGTATACATATTTCCCATTGTCCACGATACACTCCCCGATACAATCCCCAGATACACTCAGACCTGGGGGGGGCGACCAAATAGCGGGTACGGCCCTCTCGAACATTGGGAAACGACGATAGTCGTCCCAAAGTCTTAAAGTTTTCGTCATGTATGCCTCGTTACATGATGAACGAATTCTAGGTATAATATATATAACCAAAATGACTTTGCCATCCACAAATATACCAGAAAAAGATGAAACAAGTTTTGTTTGAAATCAGTACCATATTTTATTCTATCCTAAACAAAATGAAAATAATTATGTTCCTTTAACATAATATAAAATTTGTACACTGAGAAAAAAGTGATGTGACAAGTGAATGCATGCGAGTAAACTTCTAGGAAGTGATGATGTTAGAGGACTACTATACATAGGTTATGAAGTGTATAAAAGTGGGATGATTAACCATAACTAACCATGATTAACCATAACTTAATGATTAACCATAACCATAACATAGTTTTCAGTCAACAATGTATGAAGAAATTACATGACAGACTAGTACATGATTACAACCCAATGTGGAAATTCCCGGCCATCGAGAATCTTCACCTTTTCTGTGTGCAGTGCCCAAGGTCCTGCGTGTAGAACGTAACAGACTGTGTGCATCCGATCGTCATCCGATGCACACGGTCACTTCCTGACGATGCGCTCACCCGTCAGGAAGGGAGCTACAACTTGCGAAACGACAGAAGGGGTGCGACGTCCCCCTCGACAATCCGAAGTTTCAAATGTTGATCCACAAAGTTGAAGGGACAGACTAAGGAGGTGAACAATAATTTTGACCTATGTAACACTAAAATAATGCCTGGGTCTTTGGACAAAGCAGGTCCAACATTATTGGGCCAGAAATTGTAGTCGAATTTAACTTTCACTACATTGGGATTTAAAAAGTAGGCGAATATAAAAAAACACTACGGTATTATTGTTGTAGGTGACTGAACTGACATGGAACCCAAGGCGTAGCCATGATGGACTAAGCATCGTTGACGATTGTGCCCCATGTCAGGCCACTTGCGTGGGTGGCCCGGTTGACCGGTTGTTATCAGCTCGCTAACTTCTTCCTCCTGTCTTGTTGGCTTTTTACTTTCTTCTTCTCCTGAGAAGGGTTTCCTTGCCTTCTTCTCTCTATGTCGCCATGGATCCATTGGTCACCATCCTAACTAGGTAGCCTAAGTCAACAGTTAACACAGCCTACACATAGAATCAAAATTGCAAGCCAAAAAGCATCAAATATATCATTAGTACAATTGTGTAGAAAGAAACTACTAGGAAGCTTCCCGGCCTTGGTGCTATTGATGTGGCAATGCAGTCTAGTAAGCTGATGCATTAGCTTTCAAGACGGTGTAAGAAGTGGTAAGAGTTCAGCCAGAGAGACGAGAAAAATGTCATAAGCTTCAATAATTTATTGATGTAGAGCGAAATAACAACTGACAAGAACACAGCATAAATACCTACCGTGGCGCACGGTGACGCACACGACAATGTCAATATGTCAAAAAAACTGCCCCAATACCACTGTTTTGGACAAAACTCTATGAAGAGGCATCCAATTGCAACTCCGTCTGAGCTTAGAGATGCAAAATCTCGCACCGGATGCTACAAGTGGCCACACACACTGGCCCAGCATCGATTAGTGGACAAACACTATATAACATGCAAATCGGGATCAAGATTGAGTCCACCGAGAAAACTCTTGCAACTATAGAAAAACCAAAGAGCACCTCCGTACGCACCCAGGACACGGTGGCAGCTGTCTGGCAACTGTGGTTGGGTGGAGCCACCTCCCATTGGTGCTCTAGGGTAACTTAGCTTGCATGAGGGATGCGCAAGAGCATGGACACAGCCGAGTGGTCATAGTAAGTCTCATAAGCTCTAACAGCTAGGTAATGTAGAGAAAGAAAACAACTAACAAGCACAATTGGTACATACATGCCCCATCACTCGGCAAGTGACGCCTATGGCAGTGTGAATCTGTCTTGAAACTGGCCTGGAACTACTCTTTTGGCCATATATATGTGCACATGCATGCAAATGTAACACCGTCAGAGCATGGCGATGGAAAATGACCAGCCAGACACTACAACTTGTCATATGCATAAGCCCGGCTCTGATCTGTGGACAATAATACAAAACATTCAAACCCGGCTCAAGAGCTAGTCCACCGAGATAACTATACCGACTACAAAAATGTTGCAGAGTACCCCAACAACCATCTCCAACGTCGTAGTAGCTGTCTAGGTCATATATAACCAATGGCCTTGCCTATGAAACTGTGTATCAACAAGTGTATTTGGAAGTGAACAAACTAGTGGACATGGACTGTTAACAGAAATTGTTACATATCACATAGAGCCCATTAAAGTTTTAATTATACAAAAGGACTGTTTATCTGGTCTTTGCTGACACGTACTGATGCGGATGTTTTTCGAAAAATGTTTGCATGTAGAGATACACTTTTTGATACACTGATCATGAAGTGTGTGAATTTGGGGTGATTAACCATAACTCCTCTAGGTGCTGCTAGTGGGTACCCTTCACATGATTCCAAAGTCAATACGAACTTAGAATGTTGGAATGATGATGGAATTCTCTTGGAAGCACCTAACTTCTCTAATATTTTACAGTGTAGGCAAAGTCTTTCATCATCATTTATGAGCATTATGGCATCAGAAAAGAAACTACCATGGTGTATTATGCCACACACATTGAACATGAACCAAACTATGTGTTTGAAAATGAATGCACCTGCCAAGGCACACTTTAGAAATACATTTTATAGTTTGAAGCCATGGCAAACACAGTGAACGAACAACATGAAAACTCTGAAATTGTTTCTAATGCACCACGCACCACTCATATCCTCCCCCCCATTTGCTTCTTCTCTGGACTGTGCCTTAGAATGTTGTAATATGTTGCTAACATCCATGACTCCCATTCCTGCTTTAATCGCGCTAGCCTATCCTTAGCCTAGTCTGAGGACCAATGGTTTGCAGTCTTGATGATGCGCTTCACCAATTGCGACACCATGGATCTGTTTAGTGAAATACGCTCTTTCTCAAGGCCTGCAACCACATCTTCCTCATGAACATGCGGATTTCTCTCCATGCGCCACAAGATCTCGATGACAACGGGCATGGACCTGCGCATAAGGACGCGAAGAACATTGCCATTTGGGGGTTAGGTTTGCGAACACTTGCACGCACGCACGTACATACACACATACATATGCAATTGCACCGACACATCGATGTACATGCACATACGCACACATACATGCTTATGCATACCCGGATAAATAAATGCACACAAGGGCACACATGTACGCATGTACCGACTGCATGCGTGCATGGGGGAGGAGGAGAGGGAGGGGGAGAAGGAGGGGGAGGGGGAGAGGGCACGGGAGGGTAGGAGGGGAGGAGGAGAGGTAGGGGGAGGGATGTCCAAAAACGTTTGTACAAAAGGTCAAAACACACCTTGCATGCCATGCATGCTTATAGCTGAGCCGCATCTTATCTGGGTCATAGCACCACTTGGTTCCATACCGAATCATCAAAGCAAGAATTGGTGGACGGTGACGTTTGCCACACAATGGTCCTTCGTAGTCGAACTCGGTCCACACCTCTGCACCACGCGAAACAACATAATGATAGAATGAGATTCACGAACCAGTTTCTGACGTATATGTTTGTCAAAAGAACTTAGCTTGTAAAGGACAAGCTATTATTCCGTACTTATGTTCAACTGTTTGATGATCGGGAAGAAAGAAGTTGTCGGTTTCTCGAGGCCAAGGATTTTCATGACTTGGAGAATCAAGCGATGGTGACGGGTGCTCATCCGTCGATGGCGTTGTAAAAATATCCACACGTGGAGATTCCACATGTGAAGTACGTTGTGCACTATGAGTGATTGTAGCATGAGCCATCGGAGTGTTGTACAAAGCGGACCCTCGCAAATCATGTATCAAGGGAACATCATCTGAAGGGGAGGTCAACTTAGGGTGTGGATGACGTCTAGGATTATAAGCTTGTCCGTTACCATTGTGGTTCCTAGTAGGTGACAAGGTCTCACTGGATCGAATCTGTGGAGTTCCCCTCTCACAAGCCCCTCCACCACCCATCTCTTCGAAGATGAACCGGGCAAAGTCCGCACAATCCTCATCACGGAGCTTGCCTTCCGGCTCAGGTCGAGATCCCGTGAACTTCTCCAATGCCATGGTCACCTGTTCTAGAATGTTTCCTACTCTTGAGATCAGCCATGCTTCGATGCTCCCGAGGTCCTTGAATGTGACTTTGCTCCTTTCAAGATCCCATATGTTTTCTTGTTGGTGCAGTTTCTCTTGCATCCGTTCGCGAAATCCTTTGAAGGAGGGGCTGCAAGCACAAAAAAATTGACAGAGATGGTTGAAAAATAACTACATGCACAAACACACTTCATACATCTCACCGTGCAAAGTACGTAGCCATCCCGCCTTCCTTGTATGTCGGTCCTTTTGTTGGTGCAAAGAAGTCTTGAATGATGACCTTGCAAAGGAACTCAAACACTGAAAGAAAACTCCGTGCGGATAATTTAAGTGTAAGGTTCCTCATCTGCAAAAAAGTTGAAAAGTGCAAGGTGAATATGGATTCATGATACTACCAAAGAGCGCAAAGCTTGGATGAATTAGCAATGAACCATACACACAAACGTACCTGGAACACCTTTACACATTGTGACTCCACCCATGGGAAGATGTTGTGGAGCAATCTTTGACTGACTTCAAAGGATGATTGTGGTACAAAGTACTTCGTCCGGTCGGCTTGGAATCCAGCGAGAACAAGGTTTACATCCACGCACACAAGGCATATGTAACAAAAGGCCGACGTATCATTCTTAGACACTTTCCACCGACCGGCTACGACTATGTCACTTTGTTCACAGCCGTGGAAGGTAGCACACAAGGCTCTCGAAGGACGGAAATCATGCATGGCCTTCACGTTTTGCACTCCTAAAACTCTGAATACATCATTGATGCAATCCCTTTGTGCTTGATCTGTGAGCTCCTCCATCCTCTGATTGATGCTCTTCGGCCACAACAGGGTCTTCTCCATGCATCGAGATGAATTTTAATGAGAAAATATGGAACACCTTATGGATTTTAATGAGGAAACGTGCAAGATGTTTTAGCATGTAATGAGGTAAAATAGAAAATTCTCTGAAATAAAGTAATACGGTAGAAGTTACGTACCATCCTTCTCTCGTGAATTATGGATGCTCCTCATTCTTCCCGTGATACCAGAAGGACAGCCACTATGCAAGCACTCCAATGGCACAAAGCTCGACGCCTTGGCCTTGGAAGAGGAACGAGTACTCGCTACAACCAAGCTGGTTAGCCTTCCCTTGTCGTGAGAGTACACACACTGAGGTGCACACACTTGGTCCCACAGCTATCCTTGGGAGCTTCATCAAGAAGAGGTCGCTAATTGTGGCTCTACGAGCATCGTCACCCCTATACAGAGCCTGCCTCATGACCTGAAATAGGGATGCATGCCAGAGGGGTGTCTCAAAGTAGTCCTTCTCTCTGACTACTTTTATTGACTTTGCATACTCCCTTGGAGAAAACACATATGCTACGGTTTTTCTTTCTGGATCATAACCCTTTGCCTTCCATGCTTTTGGCTCCTTTCTCTGCATCACCTTTGCAACTGTCTTTATGTGAGGATGATCGTGTAAATCGTTCACCTTGGCTCCTTTCTCTATGTAGACTGAAATTCTTGGTATAGGACTTCCTTGTCCTACGAGGCATGGTTGTGATAGCTTCATTCAACAACTCTTCCCTCATGCCTTGCGTGAACCCACCACTGAAGTCTACTACATTATCCTCCTCCGTTCTTTCATCCTTAGCAATTTTTTTGCCTCAAGGCCCTCATCTCCTTCATCTCCCACAGGCATCCTGTCAACCGTTTGCTCTACCTATTGATGTGTTACAAGGTCAACTTCCAACACTATGGTGTGCTCAATGTCACTATCTAAAATCTCTTTTCCCTGAAAACCAAACAGTTTCCTGCTATCCAGGCCTTCAATAGGGATTACTATCTCATCGATGTGTGATCTGAACCGGTTGACAGGTGGCTCTTCCATGGTGCTCGGGCAATGACAAACAATGAAAAGAGATTCCAAGTGCACAAAAAAGGAATCAGAATATTTACTTATTGAAGTTTGGAAGATTTACACATGTTTTCAGAAATTTTCAAGGTCAATTCTAAGACTTTGTGCAAATGTGGAAGAACACACATATTTGGACATGAGGTCAGTTTGCAAACACATGGACCAAGGTCACAAAAGAAGTCGAATCATGAGAATATGACAGTCAAAACAGGCAGTTAGCATCCCTTTTTGCCATCATCTTTATCGTGAGAAAGCCTAAAGAGGATCCTTCTTCTAAAGACTCTTCACGAGTGTCTTCATGTGTGCATTGTAGGTCGCGTTGTCCCCTAACTTCCAGCCATATGTCTGCTCCACACACACCTTTGCGTGATGAAGGAAAGCACGAAGAGCCTTGAAATTGTTGAGTGTGACAAGCTTCTTGGCTCTTGACCCTGGCGACGTGTCATGCGTCATTTGGTAGTGGATGTACTGGATAACATGCTCACTGTGGGGGATCGGGAGGAGAGTGTGGTGCTCGCACCAAGCCACAAAGATCTTGATTTGTTTGACGTAGCGTTCCCCCATCTTATCTGGCATTGTTGCACAGACAGTTCCATCCAACATCGTGGAGACTATGTCCATATCACGTATCTCTATGCCATTCACGTCCATCAGCCTACGATCTTCCACGCCGACAAACTCAACAAAAACCGCTTGGCTTTCATGACCCTCCATGAAATTCTGCTGACAGTAAAGTAAACAACATACAGAAATACTCATAATAGAAAATTATCAGTTTTGAGTGACCCGTGTGCCATATCCGCACACACATGAGGACGGAGAACATGACCACAATATTTCAACAGAGTGAAGTGCATATTGTGCACATGCGTTCCCAGTTGTGTGCACATATGAAAAAACAGTGTGTGCCCATGTTCTCCCTCCCTGTGAGTGTCCCACACACAAGAGTACGACCACACAAATCCTCGTAGCAAGAGCTTATACACATACATTTCTACGAGGCAAAAAAAATTACACAAATGATTTTTTAAACATTGGTGCACTTGTGTGCACACAAAACCATGCAATGTGCTTAGTCTTCAGCCCATATGTGTGGCTTGCAACCATATGCGTGACCACTAACGTAGACGTCTACGTGTGTGCATCTCATTCCACATCCGTTGACTAGGGTGTATGAACAGATCTTCCTCCGGAATAGAAAAAGGATCACAAAGGAGTGCTCGTAAATGCATGCATTACTTCTTAGATGCAATCTACCTACATGTTACACAAGCATGTTCACACGAGCAGTCCTACCCGTACGCTAGTAAGTAGTGCCATCTGTACACACCCAAGTGCAATGGAATCAAGTGTCGTCCATGTTTGCACAAAAATCATACACATATTTCTCCACAAGAGAAAGAAAACCGCCCCTCCCGTGTATACACACCACCAGAACAGTAAGCAAGCAAAGATCCCTCCCCTCCCCTTGCAACCCTCACGGATCCCTTCCTGTCTCGCACACGACCCATCTTTCATCTCGGACGATTATAGTAAAAAGGGGCCTTCAATCAAAATCAATCAACTCACCTGATCCACTGGGTCCTCAATTGCACAGGTGTCTCGTTGACGTTTCTCCCTAGGTCCACTCCTGGCTCCCTCTGTGTGATAGAAGCCCACCAACTTATCTCCAGGCCCACCCTAGGCTCCCCTCGCACGTGCCACATTTCAAGCCTATGCTTTCTTAGTCCTCTTTGGGCGGCTTGTGCTACAAACAACAGACTTTGATGCAACTCCAGTAGTTGTCACAGTAGAAGAGGGTGCCATAGAAGATGGAGCAATTGCTGTAGAAGCAGCTGTTACAGAAGCAGTTGATGCAGTTGCGATGTTTCTAGCTGCAGCCTGCACTAGAGGCATCTCCAATTGTGTGCATTTTCGAACACCTGAGTGCATCACATGGTGCACCTCCTCCTGTGGAGATCCTGGTCCTCATCCTCACTACCAGCCTCACGGTCACCACCTCCGTCCTCCTCTTCCATCTCTTCCAAGTCATCATCGTCGTCCTCATCATCATCATCTTCTGATGCCTCACCCCTGTCAGCCTCAATACCCAACTCCTACACTCCTGCACCACCAGCACCACCATCTGCCTCATCACCACTCGCCTCGGCAATGGCTGGATCCCAGCGTGATGCTCCCACCTCTATGACTTCATCGTCAGGTTCGATGTCTCCATCATCCTCGCTGCCGCTCTCACATGGATCCTCCTCCATCAACTTCTGAATGTGCGCAGTCAGCTGCTTTGCCTTGGTCTTTCTTTAGAGCTTCATCAGCCTCACGTTCACCCCAACCTATAGCTCCAGAGTCTTCACGTGGAAACGGTTACGCCGTGCTGTTTGCACCTGTTGGTGCTTGCTGAACACCCTCTCATTTTCTGAAGAGCTACAGGGTTGTGCCAAGAGGAGCATAACAAAGGTACGCAGTATGGGCAACCGTGTCATATGGCGGGCATGCCAGCGAAAGGCGGGCAAGTCCCCGGACACCACCTGCTTTGCGGCTACTTTGGCCCTCTCAACATCCTTGGCCCTTGCCGGATCCAGGTCAACTGTGACTCAGGCATTCTCAAATCCCTTGAGCTCCGTGTTCAGCTGCTCCTGTTTTGCTTCTGGCACCAAAGCCGCCACCACCGTGTTCCACGCCTCCACAATCTTTTCATCTCCATCGAACTTGTGCCCGAAGTGTTGTGGGTTCACACGCCGTACTGCTACGAAGATGGAGTAGTTCATCTGCGTCATCCACCGGTGGCTTAGGCACTCCAGGGCGTACTACACCCATGTTAGGTTGCACGCAACACGGTGGCGCCCTCGACCAACTCCGAGCTTGCGGAAAGAATCTGTGCAATCAAGCAATGCCTTGTACACAATGCCAGCAGTTCCACCAGTGGAGTCCGCCTTCCTGAGAGCAACGACAATGGGAGTCATCAACTTGACCATCGCCTTCACCTAAACCCAGAACACCCCCAACCTTACCAACTTCCGCACCTCTTTCTTCTTCTGCTTTGCCCCTGGATGCCGGCCCTTCCCAATGTTCTCCACTTGTCACTCTTCACCATCTTCTTCAACACCTCGCGGAAAAGCAACAGCCGCTTCAGTAGGTGGTGAACAGATGTAAAGCGCGTGGCAGCAGCGGGCAGTAACACCTTTCCACCAGACTCTTCCTTCAGCCATGACCGCAAAAAATCCTTGTTGCGGAAAAACGTGACAATCTTCTCTGTTTTTGCCACTAGATTGCTCCCCCACTCTGTCTTTCCAACATCCTTGAGCACAAGATCCAGACTATGTGTGATGCAGTGCGTGAAAAATAGATACGGGTAATTCGCAACTAGTTCATCGTAAGACTTCTTGTTCACAGATGCATTGTCCGTAATGACCATTTCCAACAGCCGCACCATAGTGTCCGCGCATGCAGTCACATCCGCCTGAGAACAATTATCCACGTGCCCCAGACCAGAAGCCTGGGTAGTCGGACTGGGTAGGACATGGCCGGAAAAACTTGCTCAAGGCAACGGTGAGAAAGTTGCCAGTAAGAACGGGTGGCCTTGCAGCAGTGACAGCGACCACAGTCGCCATCGTGGGCGATGGTGACTGTGGTTAGAGTGACCAAGTGACTAGCGAGGGTTTGCCTATCTCCATCCAGAGTCCACTGGCTAGTCAACCTGCCACGTCGATGAGAGAGGGAGGGGGCTAGGTTCATTGGATAAGGTGATATCTAGGAGCATTGCACTGATGTGCTGGCACCCTTGAGTACCACTGCTTATAGCATGATTGGTGTATGTGCTGGTTGCCAGCACATAGACCAATCAGACTGGAGAAGCCAACGGGTGGTATGTTGCCACCTGCGGTGGCAATCCTCCTTTCGGCGTCGCATACCAAGAAGGGCGTAATTTGTTTGTCAAGTGTGGGCTTGATAGGGACCCGAACTCGCTCCCCGTCTCCGGTTTTTTTTTGGGAATTTTCTGGTGCGTGCACAGTGCCACGTCGAGTCGACTTCCACGTAGATGTGGTTTGACTTGGCGACTCCGACTTGACCCCGGCAAGTCGGAAGTCCAAGTCAACACTGCGAGGAGGCAGGAAGAGGAGTAGGAAAGACGAGCAGGGGGGGGAAACGGAGGAGGACACGATGGCGGTAGACAGCGGACAAAGGAAGGGAGAAGAGGAGGAAGGGGATGGGACGGAGGAGAAAGGGGGAAGAGGAACAAAGGAGACCCGGGAGGGGGAGGGAGAGGATAATGCAGGGACCACTGACGTGGAAGAGACTGTTGGACGAACGACCGGTGGGAGAGATGAGGTAGGAGACGAGGAGGAAGGTGAAGAGACGGCACGGAGAGGAACAAAGGCACAGGCACAGTGCAGGAGGAAACAGGTGAGGAGAGAGGAGGAGTGTCCAGGACGGGATGAGGAAGCAGAGAGGCAGGGACGGGAGGGGACGAGAAGAATTCCGCGAGGGGAGAGAGGGGGAGGGGGAGGAGGGAGGGAAGGACGAGCCCAGGCAACATGTGTGCGCATCCACGAGTGGGAGCGAGGGGGAACACCAAGAAGAGAATCCTGGCTAGGGACGGGTGGGTGGGGTGAAGCTGCTGGAGGAGGAGATGGACAAGGGGGGGGAGCGGGCAGCAAAGGAGAACGAGAAGGAGAAGGATGAAGGGGGGAGGAGTCTTGTAAGAGAGGACATCGACAAGAGGAGGAAGGGGTGAGGGGGCAGAGGAGGCGGAAGGGGCGGAAGGGGCGAGGATGGAGGAGACGGTGTCACCAGGACAAGGATGGGATCCCCCACGAGATCGACAGGGGAGGTCACTCGTGAAGGGGTTTCCTCCGGGACATCCTCAATAGAGAGGAGAATAGGATCTGCACAGTGAGGAGGAGAAGGCGCACGGGGGGAGCCCACAACCTGGGCCGCAGTCAAAGCAGGAGGGATCAGAGGAGGGGAGGTGGGGAAGTCGGGAGGAGAGATAGGAGACGGGAAAAGGGGAGGGAGGGGAGAGACAGACGGTGGATCACCATGGTGGTGAGAGGGGGTAAGGGAGGCAGGGGAGGAGATGGAAGTGTAGGGGAGAGGGTGGGCAGAGGGGTGGAGGTGGGACAGGAGGTGAGGAAGAGGGCAAAGAACCAAGGGGGAGAGGGGGAGGGCAGACGCGGGAGGAGGACCCCATCGTGGAGGCGGGGACGAGCGCGGACGACACGGAAGGAGCTGTAGGACGGGGCGGTAGGGTAGACGATGAGGACAGGGAGGAAGTGGGAGCGGGAGGGAGGGGGTGAGAGGTCGGTGGTGAGACAGACGAAGTGGGTACGAGAGAAGGGACAGGAGCGGTGGCGGGATGCGGGAGAGACAAAGAGGGGGCCTCTGAGGGAGGCAAAGGAGGTGTAGGGGTACCCGCAACAACCAGGTCATTGGAGGTGTAGGCCGTGGTGGAGGTCGGGTGAGGGAGACAGCGATCCGCACGGAAGGCACCGTAAGTCATGTGCTGGAAGAAGCGAGCGTGACAAGACTCGATGAGTCAATGGACGACCGGGTCTGAGAAACGTTGTGCACGAGAATGGGGTACAAACCCAAGGGTGACGCAGAGGCGACCAGGCAGATTGAGCTTGCTAGACCGAGAAGGGGGAGTAAGGTAGACGGTAGCCATGGTGTCCCAAACTACAGCCTGACTAAGGCTGGCACGTCGACCAAAGAAAAGCTGGAAGGGTGTGGTGTCGGGGGCAAGAGGGCCATGCGGGATCCGGTTCCAAACCAGCGTGCGATAACGGGCCGCCTCAGACTAGAAGCTGTGGCCCCGATCAAGGAAACCAGCCTCAACCATCATCATGCGGACTCCCTCAACGAGTGTACGGTTCCAGCACTCAGCAACCCCATTCTTTTGTGGAGAATAGGGGACAGAGAGCTCATGAATCCCACCCTCGTGATAAAAAAACAACAATGTAGTACCAAAAAACTTGCTTCCGCGGTCGGACCAAAAGCACAACAACTAGTGATGACTCTGTCTCTGCGTGGACGCGTACCACGACTGGATGGTCTGGGCAATATCACTCTTTGCCCAAAGAAAGAAGACCCATGTATAACAAGAATAGTCGTCAATCAGGTTGAGGACATACGTGGCATGCTCAGCGAGAGACTCATCCTAGAGAGGACCGAGGATGTAGAGAACGGAGGACAAAGTGAGGGAGTCAGCCAAAGAATTGAGGCAAACAGTGCCAACACCGAGCACATGAAGGGGGGGTCCCATCAGTAGTGTACACTGAATTGCTCACAGAGACTGGACTAAACTCCATAAACAGCTCACAGACAGGACACATATGATCGATCGTAGCACCGTCGACCACCCAAGACGGAGCGACGATACGCTCAGTGCCGGAGAGGAGGTAGTATGCAGTCGTACGAGGGGAGAGGGACGACGGGCAGGGATCGGGCGAGGGAACACAGGGAGAAGTAGGACAAGAGGCTAGGCCAGCAAGGAGATCAAACAGAGGAGACGTACCAGTAGGCGGCGGGCCACCAAGCACATCCTCAGCCAGGACGTGACGGATGACAGCAATGATTGCATCCTCCGTGAGTGGAGGGGACGCCGTAGGCACTTACGGTGGACGGACGGGGGCGGCAAGTGGAGGGGTGCCGAGGAACGCAGCAGGTGGAGGACCGCCAAGGGAAACATAAGCGCGACCACGGAGAAGGACACGCTGATGCGAAATGCGCTCGCAAAGATCTGGGACCGAGGGAAGTGGGCACGCATCGTGACGATGACCTTCAACCTCGCAGTTCCAACACGTGGACAGAAGAGCACCGCTACCGCCACCACCACCACCTCCGCCAGGAGGAGCGCGAACAGCAAGGGCATGAGCCGCCGGAGGTGGGAGGAGACTGGGCAGGGCATCGGATAGGACAGGCTCGGGACGGTAGGCTGGGAGACTGCATGGAAGGAGCAGAGCCCATCCAGCAGTACTGGCTAGACTGCCCCAGGAGTCCGATACACAGCTTGGAGAGTGAGCACGAGGGGAAAGGAAGTGAGAGCACCGAAAAGGTAGGACGGAGACCAGTAACGATAGATGTGAAAAAAGCCTAATCCATCAAGGAGGCTCCTACGGTAAGAACCTTGCTTTGGAGGAGCTTCACGTGGCCCAGATAGGCACCCAAGGACTCGTCAAGACGGCGGCGGAGGGCCCGAAGATCGGGGAGAAGGGAGGTGGCAAAACGGAAGGAGTCAAAGGAGTAAAGGGCCAGAAGGGGAGTCTAGTCCTCACGAGGACAAGCGGGAAGGGCGAAGGTCGGCGCGAACTGATCAAGCTGGCGGAGAGCAACAGAAGGGGCAGCGGCATAGAGGAGGCGGAAGGCAAGAGTGCTACGATCGGGGTGAACGAGAGGAAGGGAGGGAGAGGGGTCATAGTTCTCCCAGAGGCCGTGCATGTGAACCCAGGACATAAATCGACAGGACTAATCCGAGAATGGGGTACCCGGGATGTGTCCAGGAGCAGGAATCCAGGACAATGATGTAGTGGGAGGGGGTTGGAGACCAAGGGCGAGCTAAGCGACCGCGAGGGTCATAGCATCGAGGCGAGCCTCAGTGCGAGCAAGAGTAGCAACCGGGTCAATTGAGGGAAGGGCGCCAAGAGGAACAGCGGCACCGGCCGGAAGGACACCGCCTGTGCGGACTGCGCCAACGGTTGGCATGGCGCCACGGAGCGGGATGGAACCACCAGCGGGAAGAGAGTCGCCAGCCATAGTGGCATCGACGGGGGCAACGTACCATTAGGGGTGATAACGTCGCCGGGGGCTACAACACCACTCGGAGCGACGGCACCGCGGAGAGCAACATCACCACCAGAAGCGACGGCATGGGCAGGGCAACGGCCCTGCCCGGGGCAACGGCATTGTCGGGGACATCGACACCGCCGGGGGCGACGACACCGTCGGGAGCAACAACACCACCGGCTAAAGCAACATCGCCGGGGGGATTGCACCGTTGGCAGCGATGACACCTCAAGAGGCGACAGCACCGCTAGTACCGATGACACCACCGGGGACGATGGCAACGCGCACACGAGCAATGGAGACACCTTCACTGCCAATGGTAGGGTCGACAAAGCCAACAGGATGGACGGGAGGAACGGCCTGTTGGCTCTAGTGGGTGTGGAGGCACCCTCAAGGATGCCTAGCTCTTGCTGGTTTATGCTACCAAGGTTTGGGGCAGCCAATGGACACCTTTGGTGAAGAGTGTGGAGCACAAGGATCACGGATGTGAGTGGACAGAACACGTCGCATTCAGTAGAACTGAATCGAAACACGATTTTGTTACTTAGCATAGTGAGATTACATCAGATCCTTATAGCCTGTGATCTAAGCTTTCCAACGCATCCAAGTACGCCCAAAACGGAGCAGTAGAGCCCCTGCTACGGCCGTCGAAGTAACCCTTGGTGGAGCCGCCCACCTGGTCTTGCACTCTAGGCAACGGGAGGCACTTCGACGATGACCCGTCGAAGCGCCTTTCCTCGCCCAGAAGTCAAGGAGAAGTTCATCCTGGTCAAGGAGTTCCTTATGGTCACCTCATTCATGCCCCGGGTGCATTTGGAGGCCATTAGGAATGAACTCGGATCCCTGGCGGTGGAATATCCCGCCACCCATGGCGGGTACCAGATTCCTCCCACCCAACACCCGAATTTCGGGCTAGGCTAACTTTCTGAATACTCACTCAAACCGAGCGATTCAAAGCTCGATCCTGCATGGAAAAATCCAAGGAATCCAAATCTAAAGTCAGATCAGGTGTTCGACCACTCCTCAGTGGTCGAACCAGGGAGTACACTCAACGGCACTCATGGCAAGGGGCACACCATGTCAACAATCTCCCCCTTGCACCGCAGCCTTGANCGACGATGACCCGTCGAAGCGCCTTTCCTCACCCAGAAGTCAAGGAGAAGTTCATCCTGGTCAAGGAGGTCCTTATGGTCACCTCATTCATGCCCCGGGTGCATTTGCAGGTCGTTGGAGACGAACTCGGATCACTGGTGGTGGATTATCCCGCCACCCATGGCGGGTACCAGATTCCACCCCGCAAACACCCGATTTTCGGGCTAGGCTAACTTTCTGAATACTCACTCAAATCGAGCGATTCAAAGCTCGATCCTGCATGGAAAAATCCAAGGAATCCAAATCTAAATTCAGATCAGGTGTTCGACCACTCCTTAGTGGTCTAACCAGGAAGTACACTCAACGGCACTCATGGCAAGGGACACACCGTATCAACAATCTTCCCCTTGCACCGTAGCCTTGATGCCCTGTTCTTGGAACCTGTAGCATTTTAAGCTTCACAGCGCAGACCGAGCTCCATGCAGCTCGCGTCGTGCCTGTCCTTGGGTTGTGCCTTGGTCATGGCATCGGCGAGCATGCGCTTAGTGACACAATGCACAATAGCCGCATCTCCCTTCGCCACCATGTCCCGCGCGTAGTGATGACGGATCTCGATGTGCTTGGTCCTCCTGTGCAGCACCGGGTTCTGGGTCAAACTGATGGCACTCATGTTGTCCACATTGAGTACCGTCGGCTTCCTTTGCGGCACGCCGATCTCCTTTAGCAACCGCCGCAGCCACACCGCCTCCTTTGCGGCTTCTGCGAGTGCGATGTACTCCGCTTCGGTGCTAGACAGCACCACGCAGTCCTGCTTCCTGCTTGCCCATGAAACTGCTACACCACCAAGCACAAACACGTACCCCGACGTTGATTTTCTGTCATCCACATCACCAGCCCAGTCGGCATCCGAGTAGCCGACCAACTCGAGGGAGTCGTCACGTGCTCCCCCTCCAAACACGAGCTGCGACTGTTTTGTCGCCTTGAGATAGCGGAGGATCCGCTTCACCGCTTGCCAATGCAGTGGCCCGGGGTCAGCAATGTAGCGGCTCACTTGGCCCTCCGCGAAGGCCAGGTCGGGCCGCGTCGCCACCATGGCGTACATGATGCTCCCCACTGCGGACTGGTATGGCACACCTGCCATCTCCTCCTTCTCCTCGTCCGTGCTCGGGCCCATGCTCGAGCTCAGCTCACACGTGGTGGTCATGGGTGTACCTATGGGGTTGCACTCCTCCATGTTGTAGCGGCGGAACACCTCTTGCACGTACTTTGCCTGCCCCATCTCGAGCGTGCGTGCCTTGCGGTCCCTCTTGATGGCGACGCCGAGGTAGTACTCGAGCTCGCCCATGTCGGTCATTTTGAACCGACCGTCCAGCTGCCGCTTCAGGTTCACCAACTCCTCCATGTCCGATGACACGAGGATGAGAATTTCCACGTAGAGTGCCACGATCTGGTGCAACCCCGGCTGCTTCCGCACGTACACGCTGTGATCCGCCTCGCAGCGCTTGAAGCCAAGCTCGGCCATGAAGCCGTCCATTTTCAGGTACCACATGAGTGGCGCTTGCTTCAGCCCGTAAAGCGCCTTGCGAAGCCGGCACACCCTCCCCGGCGGCGCGTCTACCCCCTCCGGCACCTCCATGTAGACTTCCTTGTCCAGGTCGCCGTTGAGGAATGCAGTTTTTACGTCCATTTGGTGGACTTTGTAGTCGCGCACCGCCGCCACCGAGAGGATGGAGTGAATGGAGGCGAGCTTCGCCACCGACGCGAAGGTTTCATCGTAGTGTTCACCCTTTCGCTGGGCGTACCCCTTCGCGACCAGCCGCGCCTTGTACCGCTCCACCTTCCCCTCCTTGGTGAGCTTCTTCTTGAAGATCCACTTGGAGCCGATGATTTTTGCGCCCTCCGGCCTGTCAATCAGCTGCCAAGTGCCATTCTCTTCATGGGAGGCGAGCTCAGATTTTATAGCTCCCTCCCACTCAGCCCCATCCTTCCGCTGCAACGCCTCCTTGACGGTCTCAGGCTCCTCTTGCGCAAAGAACGCTCGAGCGAGTCCAGTCCAGATGCCCTTTCCGGCATCGTACCTCTTTGTCGTCCTCCTTGCGCGTCCGCTTCTCCGGGGCTGCTGCTGTTGAGGCTGCTGCTGCTGCTGCCGTTGCTGTTGCTGCAGCTGCCCCCTTGCGGTGCCACTCGCACCGCTGGCCTGCTCCCCCTCTCTCCGGGACCGTGGAGATGCGGGATCACTCCCCACTTTTTCGTTCAACTCCACTGCTGCCGGCGCTTTGGACTCATTGTCCGACTCGGCTGAATATAAATCAGCCGCTCCCACATCGTCCGGATGGTTCTCGCCGGCTGGAGCGGATGGGACGTCACCCTCTTTTGCGTCCTCCGGCTTCTCCCCCTCAAGGAGTGGCAGCCCCTCCCCACTCTTGGAGAAACCCGCGTCCTTGTCTGTCCAACAGCTGGCCTCGTCGAACGTGACGTCGTGACTCTTCATGATCTGCTGCCTCCGCGGGTCAAAGAGCCGGTACGCCTTGCTCCCGCTCTCGTACCCGACGAAGATGCACCGGCGAGTCCGCGGGTCCAGCTTGCCCCGCCCCTCCAGTGCCCGCACAACAGCATATGCAACACAACCAAACGTGCGGAGGTGTGCCACAGTTGGCTTCCTCCCGCTCCACACTTCTTGTGGCGTCTTCCACACCTTGGACTCCGCATCTTTCAGCGGCTTCGTCGGCGTCAGGTTCATGATGTACGCCGCTGTCCGTGCCGTCTCACCCCAGTACCGCTGCGCGAGGCCGGCATCACTCAACATGGAACGGACCATGTTGAGGATGGTGCGGTTCGCCCTCTCGGCGACGCCGTTCTGCTGCGGAGAGTGTGGCATAGTTTTCTGCCACGCGATCCCCTTGCTCTTCATCCATGGCGAGCAGCCCTCTTACTCGCCACCGTTGTCGCTGTGGAACGCCTTCACCTTCAACTCCATTTGCCGCTCCACTGCCGCCACAAACTCCTGCATACAAGTCAGGACATCACTCTTCCTCTTGATGATGTAGAGGTAGAGCTTGCGGCTGTGGTCGTCGATGAAGGTGACGAAGTAGCGAGTGCCCCCAATGGAGCTCTCGAATGGTCCACACACGTCAGTGTGGACCACCTCCAACTTCGCCGACGCTCGCGTCCCTTTGCCATTAAACGGCTGCCGTGTCGCCTTGCCGACCACGCACGGCTCGCACACGGCATCCTTGGCTGTGTCGAGGCTCTTAACCTCAAGACCCCGCAACACTTCCTTCTTTGCCATGTCCCTCACCGTTGAGGGAGCAATGTGGCACAGCCGGCGATGCCACAGGTCCAGGTCCCCTTCATCCTTCGTTGCGAGGTGAGCGGTGTTGGTCCTCACTGCATCGGCAAGAACCTTGGTACGGAGGAGGTACAGGTCCTCCTCCCTCTTGCCACGTGCAATCACCTCGCCGTCCCCCTCCTTCCGGATGATAGCCTCCTTCTTGTTGAAGAGCACCTCGAGCCCCTTGTCGGTAAGGCGGCTCACTGACAGCAGGTTTGCCCCAAAGTTGGGCATGTGGAGCACGTCGTAGATGGTACACGGAATGGTTTTCCCGTTCACCACCGACTCGATGCGTACATTGCCTTCGCCCGCGGCCAACTCCGTTTTGCCGTTGGCCACTGTCATGCGCCGCTCGGTGGCGCCGTAGGTGACGAACGCCGCCCGGTTGCATTGTGTGTGGCGGCCTGATCCGGAGTCAATCACAGTGACTTCCGGATCTGTCAAGTCGGTAGACTCCCTAGCCATCATGGCTTGGGTGTCCTTCTTCCCGCCCTTCCTGGGCTGGTCCGACTTCTTGTTGGGGCAATCACGTGCGTAGTGGCCCTGTTTGCCACAATTGTAGCACTCCCCCTTGTTGTCACCTCTCTTGGTGCCCTGGTTGGCACCCTTCCCCTTCTTGCCTCCCCCTCCACCTTGAGGGCGGACGGCATAGGCGGAAGTTGATGTTGCCCCGCTCTCTCTCCCACCACGCCGCATCCATTCGTTGCGGACGTACTCAGCCACCTTCGGGTACTTCAGCTCATCGGCGGACCAGCCGCCTACGACGGTGATCATGGGACTCCAACTGTCCGGCAAGGCCAGGAGGAGGATCATGGCTTGCAGCTGAGGGTCGACCTTCCATCCGGTGGCTACGCACTCGGCAGTGAGGGACTCAATCTGCTGCAGGATCTCCATGATGTCGTCGCCCTCGTTGGCTCGGAGGGTGACGAGCCTCTTGAAGACGAAGAGCTGGTTAGCAAGGTTGGTGGACTGGTAGATGGTGCGGAGTTTCTTCCAGGCCTCCGCGGCCTCCGTGCATCCTTGAATGAGGGAGCGCTGTGTCGGAGCAAGCGCATACACCAACAAAGCAAGCGCCTTCTTGTTGCGCTTCTTGTACGCTTCCACTTCCTCCGGCGTCGCGGTATCCGGACGGGCAGTTTCTTCACCCTTGACCAGCTCAAGCAGGCCCTTGTCATCAAGGAATACCTCAAACTCCCACCTCCAAAGGTGGAAGCCAAGCCCGTCGAACTTGGAGACGCCGATGCTCTCTTGCTCGGTCGGTGCCATGGCGCGCGTCGGTAGCGTGAACATTGTAGAGCTAAGGTCCTTCTAAGCACGTGGGTCCATAACCCTTTGTTGGCTCTAGTGGGTGTGGAGGCACCCTCAAGGATGCCTAGCTCTTGCTGGTTTACGCTACCAAGGTTTAGGACAGCCAATGGACACCGTTGGTGAAGAGTGTGGAGCACAAGGATCACGGATGTGAGTGGACAGAACACGTCGCATTCAGTAGAACTGAATCGAAACACGATTTTGTTACTTAGCATAGTGAGATTACATCAGATCCTCATAGCCTGTGATCTAATATTTCCAACGCATCCAAGCACGCCCAAAACGGAGCAGTAGAGCCTCTGCTACGGCCGTCGAAGTAACCCTTGGTGGAGCCGCCCACCTGGTCTTGCACTCTAGGCAACGGGAGGCGCTTCGACGATGACCCGTCGAAGCGCCTTTCCTCACCCAGAAGTTAAGGAGAAGTTCATCCTGGTCAAGGAGGTCCTTATGGTCACCTCATTCATGCCCCGGGTGCATTTGCAGGTCGTTGGAGACGAACTCGGATCACTGGTGGTGGATTATCCCGCCACCCTTGGCGGGTACCAGATTCCACCCCGCAAACACCCGATTTTCGGGCTAGGCTAACTTTCTGAATAATCACTCAAATTGAGCGATTCAAAGCTCGATCCTGCACGGAAAAATCCAAGGAATCCAAATCTAAATTCATATCAGGTGTTTGACCACTCCTCAGTTGTCGAACCAAGAACTACACTCAACGGCACTCATGGCAAGGGGCACACCATATCAACACGGCCGGGGGGCGTCGGAGGGGCGAAATGTGAGGGCGTCAAGGATGGCCACCAAGAAGGGGAACTGAGAGGTCTGGGTCAGGGGTGGGTGCCGACTGAGAGGCAAAGGGGGTGCACGGAGCGTCGCGAGAGCCGTGGTGACGGCAGCCGTAGCGGCAAAAGGAGAGGAGAGGGCGACGGAGTCATCAACGAGGCCAAGATCAACGGAGGCAGGAGGGCTCGAGGCGCGGGAGGAGACTTCTTGAGCGGACACCTGCTCGCGGGCTGCACGGGTTGCAATGACAGCAACTAAAGTGCCGGAAAGACCGAGATCATCCATAATGATGCTAGGCATAGAGCGAGGGGCAAGAGACGCCAGGAAAGAATGACTACAAGAGGAGCGGACGGTCAACGGGGGAGAGGGGTGAACCATAGTTTCAGGTGTGTGTTTAGGGAAGTGCATTAGAGGAGGGAGGATAAGGGGGGAAGCAGGAGGAGCGGACACCAGAGAACAAAAAAACTGAGAGGCAGACGGAGAGACATAGATAGAACCAAACGACGGAGAGGCACAGGCCGCTAAAGAAGGAGCATCACAAGGAGGTGAACGAAGGGAGGAAGGACAGAGAGCGAAGGCAGGGAGAGAGTGGCAAAAAGGGGACAGGCAAGGAGGAAGGGAGGATAGAAGAGAGGTTGAAGAAGCAACAAATTACTCTTCTCACCCTTTGTTCCCTTCCTCGAGGAAGGGAACAAAGGGTGAAGGGCGAGTGGAGGACAGGAGGGAGAGAAGAGGGAATGCAAGGAGACAAAGAGGGAAAGAGAGAGGAGAGGAGGGGAGGGACAGAGAGAGAGGATGGGGAGAGAGAGGAGGAGAGTGTGAGAAGGAGGAGAGGGAGAGAGAGAGGGAGAGAGAGAGAGAGAGGGAGAGAGAGAAAGAGAGGACAAGAGAGAGGGAGATGTGACGACATGGGATGCCGAGCCAAAGCCGATGGAGCCGATGGAGCAGTGGAAGGGACGATGGGGCCGAAGGAGCAGACAGTGAGGCCGGCAGGTGGGGCAAATGCAGGAGGGTGAGGAACAGCAAAGAGAGGAATGACGGAGGGTCGGAGGAGGGAACAGGGAGGGAGAGAGAGAGGGGGAGAGAGCAGTGAAGGGAGGGAAGATGGGAGAAGGAAAGAAAGGAAGGGAGGAATCCAAGAAGGGGAGAAAAAGAGGACCGGGAGCAAGGAAGGAGGGAGGGGGAGGGAGAGAAGAGGGAGGGGGAGAGGGGGAGAGAGAGACAGAGAGAGAGAGAGATAGAGAGAGAGAGAGAGAGGGATAGAGAGAGAGAGGGAGAGAGAGAGGGAGA
>SZWC01002937.1:142535-171315 GCA_023375785.1 Penium margaritaceum | reverse complement strand
AGAGAGAGAGAGAGAGAGAGAGAGAGAGCAGAGAAAAAGCAGAGAGAGAGAGCAAAGGGGGAGAGAAAGGAGAGAGAGTGAGAAGAGAGAGAGCAGAGAGAGTAGAGAGAGAGAGAGAGAGAGAGTGATCAAAAATAGTAGGGGGAGAGAGCAGAGAGGAGTAGAGGGGGGGAGAGCAGAGGAAGAGAGCGAACGGGAGCGGCAAAGAGAAAGGGGGGAGGGGAGGGAGGAGGGAGAGAGAAAGCAGAGAGAGGGAGAGGGAGAGAGAGCGAGAGAGCGAGAGAGAGGAAGAGAGAGGGAGAAAGAGGGAGAGATAGAGAGAGAGAGAGGGAGAGAGAGAGAAAGAGAGGGAGAAATAGAGGAAGAGAGAGAGGGGGATCAGGGGCCAGCGGCCTAGAGTCCAGAGTCCATGGGCCAGAGGCCTAAGTCTAGAGTCTAGAGAGTCGAGCTAGAGGCTAGCAGGCTACAACCTAAGGCCTAAGGCCGAGAGCCTAAGACCTAAGACCTAAGGCCGAAGGCCGCGTGCGGAGAGCCGGGGAGGGGGAAGACCGAGCGCCAAAAGCCGGGTCCGAGCGGAAGTCGGGGGCCAGGGAGCCGAGGAACGGGAGGCGAGGGCAGGAGCCGAGAGCGGACACGTAGAAGCGGGGCCAGAGCCAGAGGGAATGAACCTGCAAGAAAAAACAAAAGCAATCTGTAAGCGAAAAGAGCAAAGAAAAAAAAGACGGAAAGAAGAAGGAACGAGAGCGAGCAAGCAGGGAACGGGAAAGAGCAGGAGAGGAAGGGGGGGTGGAACAACAAGGGAGCCCCGAAAGGGGCAGACCTGGTGGGGGGGAGGAGAGAAGTGGCCAGACGACCGAGGAGGGCAACGACGACGAGCGGCACCCGCGACAACGGCGACGGGCCAGACGGCAGCGGCGGAGGCGACAGCGACGGAGGGGAGGGTAGCGGCGACGACCGACGGCGACGGCCACCACGGACGACAGGAGCGGGAGCGGACAGCGGAAGCAAAAGCGGGAGCAGCGCAGTCCACAGGCCCATTCAATGGCTTGATGCCATGTTGAATAGGGCAGGAGGAGGGGGGAGTATGGAGAAGACAGGAGGGAACGGGTGGCGGGTGGAGTCGGGTGGCACTCGAGGCCTGTGAGGGGGAGCGCCGAGGGAGTTAGCCACTGGGCCAACTGACGTCCTCGGTTGTGAGGGGGGAGGAGGCTCTCAAGAGCTATGAGGGGGGAGTGCTCTTGAGAGCTGTGAGGGGGGATCGAGATGGGAGGGAATTAGTCGCGAGACGAGATCGAGGCAAGTGAATAGAAGTTTTTTTTGCAAAAGAATGAGACCGAAGTGCGAGCGAGCGTGACCCCTATCGGGTCGCGTGCCTACTGCTCGTGTGGTTCGAAACATAGTGTGGCAAACCACACTGAGCGCACGCAGCTCGCTCGACAAAACATCGAGCATAGCCCAGGAAACACACATAGCGTGACAGACACAACGCGACAGTGCAGAACACTACACGCATGGCCCAACAGGGCAGGTTTGAGCAGAACGTGCATGACTAATCTAGGCTTGCTAACCAGCGAATCATCTAGGCTTGCTGAGAAGTGAGAATTTTTTGCTACTTCAACAGGAGCTACTTACTAAAAAATGTGTATTCAAATGGGACTATTGTTCTCAAATGTTGCAAGTCAAATTACTCAAGACAATAAAACTCAAAACTTGTTGCTAACAAAACAATTGACCATACAATGTACCGCACGCGATTGGTTCTAGCCAGTGCCACACCAAAAAAACTTAACTCACCGACAGATTTTGCGATTAGTTATGCTTTTAGAGTTTCTCAACTTCTTCTTTCCAAACTACATCAATAGTGGTCTGTATTTTTTATGTTTCATAGTATCCTATTATGTTTGGCTCATGCTCCTATTTTCAAATAAATTAAATTGAACTTTTGAAATTTCACACAGTTCCACGAACCCCATGAATTTTTAGGTTACTTCGTGATCTATTGTCATTGTTTCGTTGACCTATTTTTGTGACATCCCCCGGCCTACATCTGTGATTGGTACTTTGTTCCCAAGTAGAACACACAAAATCACACAAGAATACCAGACAGGATCGACTATACAGATGTACTAGCTCTATAAAGAATCTCACTCTCTCCTCCCATGGTTACATCACCAACCAACACATGTACTCAACTTACACGACGCCTCACATGCAGCTCCGGTTTGAACTGCGGAGCAGCCTCCCAGATGGCTCGCCCTTCCAGCACGGAGACCACGCCTTCGACGAGGGGGGTGGCACATCGAGATGCCAGCTGCGACGACACTCCGCGGGCCAGACCGCGACACCTGCTGCTGGCGCAGGACGTCCCGCGAAACACAGGACACCATCCCTTGCAGCAGCGGCCGCGGTCTCACCACGACGTGCCCCCGGCACGGCACCAATGCCAGGACAATCCCCTGCGGGCACGGAATCATCAGCGGCTGTGCCCCTAGCAGCAGCAGTCGCACCGAGGGCACCGGCTGGCGTATCATCGCCACCTTGCCCTTCCGCACCCACCGCACACTCCTATTTCCCATCGGCCTTGGGAGGCAGCCCAGCCCAGGCCTCACCGCACTCTCTGCGCAGGAATGGTGATGGAGGGTGCGCGGACCTATCTAAAAGAGGAAAGCTCTGGTGACAACGGAGACCAACCCAGGGCTACTCGCCTGCTGGATGTGGTTAGCAGCGCTATACTACACCTACAAGCTGAGCTTCTGGAGGCAATCCGCACAGACCTGAAGGAATCATTCTTTGGTTGAGCTTGAAAGGTGGTCCTGAAGGGCGCAGCCAAAGGCGCCATGGCCCTCGGGCAGCATGGGCGACAAGAGCAGCTGCTGGAAATGGCAGGCACGGAGCAGCTCATCGCGGCGCTCCGCGACATGCTGAACCTCCATCCGAAGCAAGCACGCGACATGGTGGGTGTGACGGAATTCCTTGACACAGACTGGCCTGATCCGTCTCTGAACGCCGCGTGCCAGTGGTGGCTCCAGGTGCGCCGGGACCAGAATCAGGACCCCACGAGGCGATATGTGCATCTCCTCCAAGAACGAGCCCGGGCCCTCACCATCTATCACGTCCACCAGATGCCAACAGGAACGGCGGAGACGCCACGCAGGAAATCCGCGGCGGATCTGTGGAGGTGGGGTTACCTGCTCTGAGTCATCTTCGCTAGATGGGGAACACAGTACACGCCCCATAAGCTCGCACACATCACTGCAGCGGAACGACAGTACGACGGCTGGTATACAGCCATCCCAAAGTACTGGCTCTTGTCCCTTGAGGGTGTATCGCTCCACCGGATTGGAGCCGTGATGACGGACAAATTATGCACAGCGCTCAAACAAGAGGGCCAATTACTGAGAGAGGAGGCGGTACGACATTGGGTTAGGGAAGCCGCGGAAGTGTGTAGGGTAAGAAAAACCGCAATATCGCTGAGGCGAAGGAGGCCCAAGATTACCTCTAGGAATCGCCCGAGCTCACACAAACGTGGAACAGACTGGAAGCACCGTGGAAATAAGAGGAGGAGGAGCAGAGGAAAGAAGTCCTTGTAGTGGCAGAACACGTATCAACAGAGCTAGCAGTGGTGGAGGAGACTGCAGAACAGGAAACAGAAGCAAAGAGCAGGGAGGTGGTGGAGAAAGCAACTACGGAAGCAGTAGCGGCTGCAGACCAGAAGGCGGCAGCTAAACGAGCGACAGCAGAAGCAGCGGCAGCAAAAGGAAGGGCGGCGGCCGAATGAGCGCCAGTAGAAGCAGCGGCAGCAGAAGCAGCAGCAGCAGAAGAATGAGTGGCCGCTGAATGAGCGAAAGAAGCGGTGGCGAGACAAAGGGAGGCGGCAGAGAGGGCAGCAGCGGAAGCGGCAGCGACAGTAGAGAGCAGGAAGCGGTGGCAAAACGAAGGGAAGCGGCGGAACGAGAAGCAGCGGAAGAGAAGGCAGCTGTCAAGAAAGTAACAATAGAAGCAACGGCGGTAGCAGCTAGACGAGCCACAAAGAAAAGGATGGCAGAGGAACGGGCAGCAGCGGAGGCAACAAAGGAGGCGGTAGCTAGAGAAACCGCCGAGAAAGACACAACGAAGCAGGTAGGCGTGGAGGGACAGAAGGCGAGAAAGGTGGCGCGAGGCAAGACCACGACGGGGATAGCGGCTGCAGGAAA
Organism: Penium margaritaceum; assembly: GCA_023375785.1. NCBI lineage: Eukaryota > Viridiplantae > Streptophyta > Zygnematophyceae > Desmidiales > Peniaceae > Penium > Penium margaritaceum. The sequence continues at coordinate 167,122 of SZWC01002937.1, read as the reverse complement.
AGAGGTCCGGAGGGATGCACCGCGAGCTACGATGTCGGAGGCCGCACTTGGTAGGAAGGCCAGGCTCCAGGCAACAGCGGTGGCGACAGCCAAGGCTGCAGCATCCGCTGTCGCCAGCAAACAGGCTGCCCCGTCCCACGACGCTTCTGTCAGCCGCATGGCCACTCCACACAAGGAGCCAGCCCCAGGCGAATAGGCCCCTTCCGCAGAGACAACTCCAACATCCCGCCAACGGGATCAGGGGAAGCGAGCGGCGGATGAGAGTACCGCTGGAGAAACCTCCGCCAAGCGCAGCAAGCAGCGTCCCCCACCGGAAGGCACCCTCCTGAGCATCGACCCAAGACAGCTGGCTCAAGCCCAACAGGAAGCCGCTCAGGCAGCAAATTTGCTCCTCGCGGTCTTCCGCAAAGTTCAAATGCCGGCCCACATGGTCCTAGCTCAGCTCTGGCCCATCCTGGAGGGAGCCGACGCACCAGCTCCGCGCAAAGGAATCCCAGAGGAGGCCGCTACAGGAGCAGTAGCCAAGAGGATGATAGGCACGGTAGTGCTCTCAGAACTCAGCGAGTCGCCACGAGAAGACGACGAGGAGCGGCCCATCGCGAAGGGGCAGGGCTTGCTGCGACTCTCTGAGGTTGTAGCACGACGGCGATAAGAAACCGAGACGATTGAAATCCACGACGGACGAGGGAGACGGCACGGTGGGCCTCCGGAGACACGCCTGCGAGACCAATGGGACGAAGCGGAGCTGCGCGCGGTGGGGATCCTCCGTCTCTTCCCAGCACAAGACAGTTGGGGCAGGAAACCCCCTGTCTACGACGAGGAGAACCGACGACGACCGCAGGTAATGAAGGCGGAGCAAGATTAGAGGTGGGCGCAAGGGCTGCCGGGGAAGGAACTAGAGACGAAGAGAATACCGGGGGAAGCTCCCGACAAAGGGGGCAGTGGAGATGCAGGAGTGGTGAATTTGGCAGACGACCCACATCCTCCTCTGCGCCAACACCTGGGAGCAGCAGAAGGCTGAAGCACGGAAGGTGTACGAGGCCCTGGAGCAGAAACTGGGGGTGGAATTCGATAGGCGGAAGAAAGACGAACTTGCCCGCCTCTGCGAACAATACGCTTGGGAGGGCGGTCGTCTCTGGCGGGTAACGCCACGGATCTTGAGGGTATCTCCGTCCACCTTGCAGAAGGCAGTGGTCAAGACCTACAACCGCCACCACCACTCTAGTATGCAAGCGCTCAAGGATCGTCTGACCCCCATCCTGCATGTGCTGAATCTCGTGGCATTGGTCAGAGAGGTGGTCCAGCAATGCGTCCCCTGTGAGCGTAGCTAGAAAATCACGCCGCAGGACATGCCGCTCGTCTTACCCTTCCCCATTGGTGAGCCCCTGGAGCGGATCATCATCGACTTCCACGAGCCACGGCCTCGCCGCGCCCAAGGGGAAAGGTACTGGATCACTGCGGTGGGCCACTTAACAAAATACATGTGGATCCACGCAGTCCCCGACAAGTCCTCTACCCGGGCTGCACGCATCATCCTGGAGGAGATATTTTACCGGTTTGGGGGGTGTAGTGTGGTGCACAGCGACAACGGCACCGAATTCATGGGAGCATTCCGTGACGAGCTCGCGGAGTGGGACGCGCAGTACCTACACTCTGGGTGGTACCGACCCGAGTCTCAGGGTCATGTGGAAAGGCTGCACGACATCCTGGAGCAGGCGGTGGCAACGGCGGAGAGCAGCGACAAGGGGGAGACTCTGAAGAAGACAGCGCACTTCATCAACACAACGCGCAGTCGAGCAACATCATTCTCTCCGTACCTCCTCCTTTTCGGGCAACCCCCGTGCGCAGCCCAGGGCATGCCACAGAAGCCGCTACGGCTACCTCCAGACCCGGAGAAAAAGCAGGATGGATGCTCGAAGGAAGAGCAGGAGACAGTCAAGATCCGGGAGGTACAAGAATGGTTCCGGGAGCACTGCCAAAGAACAGACACGGTACGCACGGAAGCGAGGCTACAGGACTCTGTCTCGGCCTGGCGCTGATTCGATGCGGCCAACCGACGGCTCAACCACAGGCCAATCAAGGAGGGGAACCTGGTTTACCTCCGCCCTTTCCCAGGCACGGGACGTGGAGCTAGGGAGGCACGGGAGGTGTATCGTGTGGCCAGCGTGAATGCTGGACACATCTGGCTGGAGGGGCCGGACGGGTTTAGCAACGCAGCTATCCCACCACTGAAATTGTGCTCCTACCTCTGGCCTGGCAGACACACATCCCTGGAACAGGCAGAGGACTTCCCCTGCACGCGGAAGGCAAGGGGTCGAGAGGCTGGAAAGCGGAGGAGGTGTTGGAGATGTGCGAGGCACAGGTGTCGGAGCAAGATCAGGAGTGGAGCCAGGAGCCCTGGGCAGTTGAGCCAGAGGAAGGCTCCGACGTACAGGAGGTGTCCGCGGGTGAGGTGCAGGCGGAGCAGCAATGGCGAGTGATAGGATGAGGGGGCCTGCAACTGGAGCAGCAAGAGCAGCAAGAACAACAACAGACGGCCACCAGAGAGGAGACCCCGACAGCACCCACCACCACTCCGCGGAGGAACGCACCTATGAGCCCCCGCGAGCTGGTCACATACATGGGCCCTTGTGTGTGGTGCGGGAAAAATATCCCTGTGGAGCCGTTCCTGAAGGTCGAATGCCGCAGCTGTGGCAATCCGGCACATCAGGGGAACACGAAAAGCTGCATCGCACTGAACCGCACCTGCCTGAGGTGCGTGAACCGAGCCAAGGAGGAGGGAGCAAAGAAGAAGGATGAGGAGGACGGGGGAGCAGGCCCAGGCTTGGGAGGAGGGTAGGCGCGGGGACGATGGGATCCAGAGGAGGAAGAGGAGGAAAAAGAGGAAGAAGAGGAGGAGGAGCGGGCAGGAGCGCGGCGAGGCCCGTGCACGGTCTCTGGGGCCACCATGAGACGGTGGCAGGAAGAAGGTCGGCTGACAGACGCGAACCGGGCACGGAAGGAGAAGGAGAACAAGACGTGTGTCCAATGCGGGCACAGCTGGGGCGTGACGGTGACAGACTGCAAGATCTGCCTCTGCAAAATATGTGGGAAATGCTGGGAACGGCCGCGGGACAAGGAGGGAGGACCTAAGGTATGTGGCAAATGCAAGGTCACCATGGCGCTACGTTGCTAAACCCGGACCTAAGGTATGTGGCAAATGCAACCGAGGCATAGAGATGAAGCGCGGAGTCCAGAAACTGCCCCGGGTGAACGAAGAAGGAGAGGAGGTGGAGTTGGAGGATGAAGAGGAGCAAGTTCCATCAGAGGGAGTGTTTCCCATCGCGAAGTGCCCCTCCTGCATGAAAGCCGCGTAAGAGGGCGAACGCTACACCAACTCTGGCAGGATCACCCACCAGGCTTGTTTGGTCACAGGCAGCTCACCCTGAGCAAAACACTACCACGGGTGTGTAGGCGAAGCAATCATGGAAGAGGATGACACACCGGGTGTGCTTGTTGAATAATAGCGGCAAGGTCACCATGGCGCCACTCTGTGGGGGATGCGAGGCAGACCTGGAGGGGTTCGGCAAGGCATGCAGAATGTGCAGGAAGATGTGCCACCTGCGGTGTGGAGGACGAGGGAAAGAGGGGATCTAGACCTGCCGTCACTGCCAGGCAAAGTCGCGGAAGGGCAAATGGAAGTTCCCCAACCTATGCCGCCTCTGCAATGGGGATGGCTCCATGGGCCAGCTGAATGGAATGATCTACCGATGCGAGCACTACGCACAGTTCGTCCATGAAGCGTGTGCCGCGGAGGTGGGGAGGAGTGAGAAGAGAAAGGCAGTCTACCGGTGTTCAAGCTGCAGGAGATACGAGCGAGCGCCACACTGCTCCTCGTGTAAACAGCTCATGGGTGCGGAAGCACCTACAATCGGGGCGCGGTGTGAAGGGTGCAGACTCTTCATCCACTGCAGATGCGCGGAGAAGCATCAGCGAGAGGGAGGGGAGGTAGAGATATGCTGCCGACCATGCCAGAACCAAAACCGTGCCAGGATGTTGACGGAAAACGCGATGTTTGGCTGAGTCATCGTTGCCATGAACATCAGTGACCCAATGACTCTTAGATACATGGTCACGTCAATTTCCTCCCCCACAATGGCTGGGTCGACACTCTTCAACTTTGCTTGGCCATTGGGCGACATGGCTGAGGACGCGCTCGGCATGAGGGGTAGGGCCTTGGTGAAGCGAGCGGATGGGGTCTAGACGTAGGCGGCCTGGTGGATGTGCAGGACACCTTGGGAGGTATCTCCATGCCTAGGAACATTCGACCAGGCCCGAGGTCCTTCATCTGGTAGGCAGCGTGCAGCAGGTCCTTGACGTGCTGGATGGTAGCTTGTCAGGCAGGCTTCTGTCGCTGATCCGCGGAAGGGTCAATCCACGGAGAAAGAGGGACTGGGGCAGACTGGGGACCGCGTAATGCACGCTGGCTCCTACGCTAAGAGCGATCGAGCATGGGGTAGCGCGGAATCCAGTGGCGGTGAAGACGGGCCACCCGGCGGGAAGTTGTCGCAGGTTGACATTGTCATCTGAGGCGACTTCCCCACCGCTATCTCAAGCGCTTCATGCCGAAGTTATGAAAGGGCGAGAAAGAAGCAGCAAGGAGATCTGCGGTGGGGAAGGAACAAGGACAAACCGCAGGAGGAAGAACATTCACGAAACCAACCAAGCGGAAGAGGCAGAACAGCGGGCGGATAGAGCAATCAAGGGAATAATAACCAATCAGCACTAGGGTCGCTGTGTCAATCAAGGAGAAACACCTGAAGGGCACACCGTGGAAGAATGAAGATTCAAGGAAGAACACGAGGTCCGCGTGTACGAGTTGTGGATATAGAAGAAGAGACCCAGTAGGAGAAGGAAGAAGAAGGATATTTCCCTTGTGTGAATGCGGAAAAGACCCACGATGTGTAGACGCATCGCATGGAGTCCAAGTAGGAGGATAGAGGATGATATGTGAGGGACGAGACCCACGTCGTGTAGACGCGACGTGCGGAGTCCTAAGTAGATAAGGCCTACATAGCGGAAGCAGAAGATGCCTTGCAGTCTGACAATCTCAGTCGCTCCCTTGGATCAGAACTCCGCACTTCATGTGCTCTGATCTGGATTATCAAAGACATTTATCCGCTCTCATCCGTGCTCTCAGTGTTCCGCTCCCTTACCTTTCATTGCCCTTGGGTGTTCTGCCTGCGGTCAGTGGGACTAAGTGTGTGAAGAACCGAGCTCGGGGTGAAGAGAACTGTCAGTGGTGCCCTTGCTTGTCCACGGCCACGGAACGGGGTTCCGCAGAGAGGAGCTGGAAGCCACGAGGTGGTGGGCTCGCGTGAGGCAAGAAGTGGACCGCGGAGTGTCACTCACTGGTTAGGTTCTCACACGTAGATCATACCTGTGGGCCGTGGAGTTGTCTGCTGATCAGGAATAGTACCTCAAAGGAGCAGTCGCGGTAGAATCTCGGTGCGGGCCGTCTACATTAGAAACTCAGAATCCGCGGATAGCGCGGGACGGAGAGAAGTGTGGAGCAGGGTAAGCGCGGAGGAATACCAACGCAGAATAATCCTATAGCGCGGCAATATTGGGGGTATCATAGCTGCATCCCGTGACCCAATGAGGAGGTTGTCGACATAGACTAGGACGGCAACGAAAGGCTAGCCTCTCGGGCTAACAAACAGTGTGGGGTATGTGGTGCTGCAAAGCATGCCGCCGCTAAGAAGCGTGCGAATGATCTCCAAGTTCCAGTAGCGAGAATACTACTTCGGGCCATAGATGACCGTCCGCAATCTCCAAATCATGCAAGTGTCGTCGTCGAAGCCTGGGGCTACACCATGTAGAGTTCTTTGCCCTCAAGAAAGCCATGGAGAAAGGCGTTACTTAAGTCCATTTGATGTAGCTCCCACCCATGCTGGGCCACCAGACCAAACAGCACCCAGCTCGTGGAGAACCGGCCGAACGGAGCGAAGATCTAGTCATAGTCGACCCCAGAGACCTGAGCAAACCCCTTGGTCGTAAGGGCCTTGTACTTGTCCAGGGATCCGTCAGGCTTCCACTTGCGTCGGAGGATCCACTTGCTGCCAACGGCCTTTCGGCCGGGGGGAAGGTTGACGAGCTCGTAGACCTGATGTTGTCGGATGGCGGCAAGCTCTTCGGCACATGTAGCTTCCCAGTGTCCGGCCTCGGGAGAAGCCCGAGCCTCGCATATGGTGGTTGATTCCTTCGGGCATACCGTGGAGCAGACAGTGAGGGTGTGTGCGTCCGGAGCCCCAAGTGGTATGCACGTGAACGTGGCTGTGACAGTGTGTCGGTGCTTGTAATGGAGCATGGCGTAGCCGAGTGCCGAGCCTGAGAGGAAATCTGGCCAAGCCAAGGACCTTGGTACCAGGATTCCCACCCACGACTGTGGGAGTGGGTCTACCGGGAGGCGAGGAGCCTCGTGGGGCGACAAGGGGTCGTGGCATGGGAGGGCATGGAGAAGCGGCTTGTGTGCTCACTCATGGCCAGGGTTGGAGGCTCCCGACCGGGCCACATGTATAGCATGGCCGGGTAGGAGACGGAAGAGAAGGAGCCGTTGGCAGTGAGTCCATCGGTGCCTCGGGCGCGTCCTAGAGTGACGACTCTGCAGACGGTCCAACCGACGCAGACGGGGCCATCAGCCTCACCTAGAAGGATTCGGCTGATGCGAACAGGGCTGTCGGACCGGAGCGGCTAACAGAGATCGACGGTGCTATCATCCCGGAGAAGCCATCGGACGCAGACATGGCGGCTGGCCCAGAGGGGCTAGCAAACACGGACGGGGCGGTCGACCCGGAGGGGCCAGCGGATGTAGACTGGGCGGCTGGCCTAGAGGGGCTAACAGACACGGACGGGGAGGCCGGCCTAGAGGGGCTAGCGGACGTAGACGGAGCGGCTGGCTCGGAGGGGCTAGCAGACGCGCATGGGACGACCGGCCCGGAGGGGCTTGCGGACTCAGACAGGGCGGCTTGCCCAGAGGGGCTAGCAGAGACGGACGGGACTATCGACCCGGAGGGGCCAGCGGATGCAGGCTGGGCTGCCGGCCTGAAGGGATCAATGGGTACAGGCGATGTGTCGTTCAAAAACAATAGGACAGAGTACAGACTCACCACTCTCCCACGCTACGAGAAGGACATCGACGAGCCGGGGCAAATGAGGTCACGGGGAAATAGTTCCTAAAAGAAGAGGGCATCCCGATACTCGATGATGTAGTGCCAGGAGGGATCCCAGAAGCACCAGGCTTTCAACTGCTGCAAGAAACCGAGGAAGGTGCAGGGACGCCCGCGGAGGACAAGCTTTCCGCCCTGCTACGGGGTAGGCAACCACATGATGGCCACGTAGTCCCACACGCGAGCCGGGCGGAGGTCGGCTCGCTGGCCACACCAGTACTGGTACGGCATGGACCAGCGGGGAAGGGGTCCATGGGAAATCCGGTTCCATACCCATGCCATGCAGGCCATGGCCTCTAAGTCGAAACCCTCGGGTAGACCAGATTCGACCCGCATAGTACGCACGGCGTCAGTCATGGTGGGGTTCCACCGCTTGGAGATGTCGTTCTAGATGGGTTTTGAAGGTGACAATGTCTCATGATGGATCCCGCGGGAGGCGAGGAAGGTCATGGTCTCTTCCATGAACTAACTGTTGCAATCAGAGCCCAAGCAGCAAAGAGGGTGACAGCTCGCACTTTTCCCACCAACGAGCCAGTCCCGAATGGTGGGAGCGATATAGCTCTTCTGCCAAATGCAATAGACCCAGCGGTAGCGGGAGAATTCGTCAGTGAGGGTGAGGATATAGCGTCCGTGCTCCCCAACAGACTTTGTGGGAAGAGGGCCCACGACGTCCAAGTGGACCACATCTAGAGGGACGGACACACAGGAGGTAGACACAAGGTAAGTCGAGTGGTGCATCTTCCCTTGTGTGCAGTCAATGCACTCAGTGGAACATGGCAAGGAGAAGGAGGCAGGGTCAAGGCCCGTGGCCGGCTGGGTGCGAAGCATGCTGTCGATGGTAACCAAGTGGACGTGGCAGAGGCGGCGGTGGAAAAGGCGGGTGTGTTGCGGAGAGAGCGCATTTGTGACAAACACGTGGCCGGTGTCGACCGATGGGGAGGACAAATGAGGGACATGCCATAGGTTGTCACAAGCGGTGGTGTGAAGGATGACACAACCAGATGGACGCAGCGACACAGTGCCAACACCATGCAAGCGCAAGATATCCGTACTCATGCGGTCGAGGGTAGTGTCAAACAGGAGGTTGAGTTCAAGACCAGGGATAAAGAGGACATCAGTCACACAGACATCCCCAGCGGGACCACGGAAGCGAACAACGCCGACGCTGCAAATAGGTAACACCTGGCTAGAACCAGTCTGAAGACCAGATACATCGGCAACGGGGCCAAGTACACTAAAGGCCTCACGTGGGGCCGTCATGTGATGCATGTCCCCGGAGTCAATGGTCCAGGTCTCGGTAGGATCTTGGACTGGTATCCCAAGGTCGCTAACAGACACAAGGTATTAGGCAAGTGACACGGACGCGGTGGACAAGGGCGCGAACCGAGACTCTCAGTCATCCAGCCATGCGATATCATCACAAAGAGGAGTAGGAGGAGAGGGCATGAGACATGATGAATTGGATGAGAAAACAGGACAAGACCGCAGCTTAGTCTCTATCATGTAGGACAGTACAGGGGAAAAAGCAATGACGCAACTTGCACTTCCCTGGGGAGGAGGACAAGGTAGTCAAAGTTGGAGTGAAATGAATTGATCCAACTGGCATCATGTGTGGAGGGTCTGAGGGAGGAGACCGACTGCGGCATGATGGCACCTGCGTCCAAGAGGGAGGAGGGATGCACCGGCGACGGAAGGAGGGATGCCGACAATTGCGGATGGTGCTGCTATACGGCTAGTGACAGTAGGGCAAGTATGACTGTCGGGGGGATAGAGCTGCCAGGCAGGGTGGATGCATCAAGGGCGGTGACAGCCACGGTAGCAGCGGCAGGACAACGCTCACGCCAGCTACGCATGGTTGCAATGACGTACGCCTCGGCCGTCGGGAACGAGAACGTATACCACCCGTGTCCTGAAGGACCACACATGCGGCAGACCGAGCTGTCACCATTGGACCCGGTCAAATGTTGCGGCTGGCCCAAACCCTTTTTTCCCTTGCACTTCTTCTTCCCTGACAACAACGAGCTAAAGGATGCAGCAACGACCACGGAGGTGATGGCAAGAGAGGCGAGGACCTTCGTATACTAGATGTGAAACTCCTGACGAGCCTCCTCAATCTGGAGGAATAGCTCGTATGTCTAGGGCATGAAGATGCCCTGGGCTGCTATCGCGGTGAGAAAGTCCTCGGTGTAGTGAACGAAGACGTCGGTGAACACGTTGGTGGCGCCGCCCTTGATGGTCAGGAGCGCAGCTAGAGGGGATGGAGCAGCATCTCCTAGGCGGCGGAAGATGTCCTCCACCTGCTGCCAATAGGAGGTGACCATCTCAGTCTCCTCCATGTACACGGAATTGAACTCCCTGAGCAGACAGCTGGTCTCGGCCTTGCTAGAAAGGCAATGGGAGCGTGTGAGGATGTGCCACCCTGCTGGAAGGTTGCTAGTAGTGAAGTCGCCGAGGAAGGGTTCGATGGCAAGGCGTGTAGCTGGAGGGGCGACCCTGACGAGGGCGCGTATGGTGAGACCAGCATCGTGCAACTTGTTGGCTTGGGAGGAATCATACGGAATGGTAGAGTATGACCATAGACCCTCGCCCTGTGCCACGACGCGGAAGCTGAGCTCCCAGCTCTGGAACTGCTCGCCGGCCTGGAGTGGCGGTGGGCGGGGTCTCAAAATCCTTTGGCATGCGACCGGTACCGAGAGTGGGACCAAGGACTGATGTCACAATCTTCCGTTGGCGTTGTTTCTACTGTTGCGCCAAGTAATGTGTGGCCATAGAAAGAGCAGGAATATGTGCCTAGGAGAAAACAAGGGCGACGAGGTGCTTGCGTGAATCCCTGGCGTCGGCAGTTGTAGTGCTGTAAGTTGCTACGTCAGTGCGGCAAGTTGCTTGCAAATAGTAGCCAAGGGATCTGACGAGTTGGCGAGAAAGCTTGTGGGTTGTTGTTGTTGTTATTGTTGTTGTTGTTGTTGCTACTGCTACTGCTGTTGCTGCTCCTACTGCTATGGTTGTTGCTCCTGCTGCTATGGTTACTACTGCTTCTGTTGCTACTATGGATGTTGTTGCTGCTACTGTAGCTGCTACTATTGCAGCTGCCACTATTGTTGTTGTGGATGTTGCTGTAACTGCTTGTGCTGCTATTACTACTACCGCAGTTGTAGCATGGATTGTTGTTGCTGCAGCGACAAGTGCTGCTGGAACTATAGTTGCGACTACTGGTGCTGATGCTGCAGCTACTGCTGCTACGGCAATATGGTGGCTGATGCTGCTCTTGCTACTGCTGCAACTGTTGTAGAAAAGGGGGACCAGTGGGTCCTCCAACAGAGGAGAACCTTTGCTCACCAGGGCTTCCAACTATAATGGATTGAGTTGGGAGTTTTGTTTTATTTTTCCTTCCTTTCTTCTTCCTTCTCTACTTCTTTTATTGTGTTGACATCAGTAGTGACGTCAGCAGAAAGGTCATTCGATGTCCGCTGACGTCAGCAACGCCTTGCTTCTACTGACATCAGCAACGATTCACTATGCCCGGCGTACTGCTATTACTGTTGTTGCTACTACTGCACTACCATTACTGCTATTGTTGTTGTCGTTGTGGCAGTTGCGCTCATACTGTTGTTGTAGCTCCTGGTGCACATTTGCTACTACTAATGTTGTGGCCATCGCTGTAACTACTGTTGTGACTGATTCTACGACTACTATAGCCACGGCTGCGAGCGGGTACTGCGCTACTACTACGGCTGTTGTTGCTATGGCAGCTGCGGCTGCTGCCACCGCCGTCGCTACTCCCACTGATGCTACAGCTACGGTTGTCGTAGTTGTGTGCGACTGCTATGCTACTGTTGTTGTAGCTGCGGCTCTATTGTAGTTACTGCTATGGCTGCTATCTCAAAGGCCACGGCTCAACTGTTGCTGATATCGCGGCTGTGGCTCCGCTGTGGCTACTACGGCAACTGCAGCCACGCTGTGGCTACTGCTGCAACAGTTGCAGCGGCTGCTATTATGGCTGCTACAAGTGCACTGCTGCTACTGCCGCTACCATAGTGCTATGTGGTGCTACTACCGCGACAGCAGTAGCAGAGGAGAGATAGGGGAAGGGAAGACAAGGGACTTCCCTTGTCAATGGCACCGTCGCTGCGTGCGTTGGTGTAGACACGGCGTCGCCCGTTAGTTTGCCGGACGTGAATCCGCCAAAGCTACCGCCGTCGCAGGGTCCGTGCTGCCAAAGAAAATTTCGGCACCATTTCCCCCGCGTCGGAAGCATTTTGAGGACACCACCCGGCAGGTCAACTGTTCCAGAAACGTTTCGGTAGAGTTTCCCCTGCTCGAGCACATTTCTGGGACCGCTGGCGTAGACTAGGACAAGTACGCCTCGCTATTGCTCAGATCTCTTGCTTCTGCTGCGCTCTGGCTCTAATACCAAGCTAGAAACTAGTCTACAGCGGCTGGTTGCAACTGCAACATGGCTAGAGAAGGCATGACCTCACGCTCGTTGTTTTGCACTGCTGCTCCCTCCACCTACTGTTAGACTTGTGAGAGGAAAACTATGCACTGAGGAGTTAGCGCAGAAAGGCTGAAAAAACTGAGAATGAATTATTAGCAACTTAGAATAAGAGGAACCGAAAGACACCGCACAGAACGAGGCCTAGCTCAGCTCTGTAGACCTTGTTACTCGGGTTACCAACCAATCAAGAAATTGCTATTTCCTGGCATGCTGAGATTTCTCCGTGAGCCCTGCCAAGCAGCCGACGACCCCAAACCCGAACGACGTCCGTTTCTCCTGAAAATGCAGTCGTGCGATCATCATCATCCAGAAAAATGGAAGCAATGAGTTATGGCTGGCTAAACCCATGCAACGTCTAGGCTAGAATGACCCCGATCACAACAGTGCCCGAATAACCTGAAACAATTGGAAAAGCTTGGCAGCAGGTTGGGACGAGAGCGTTGTTGATGCAACGTGCGGGCTTCCACGCTCCTTGCTTAAGTCTGCAACCCCCTCAGTCTGCTGCTCTAGAGTCCAAGCCTGGAAGCTCTGGGTGTGTTACTTAGAAACGTGCGCGCTAGTGTTAGCGCCAGAAAGCAACTGAAAATTGAAAGTGACTTATTACGAATGAAGAATGAGCAATAATGGGAGACCCCTCCAAGTTCTAGCTCCCCCCCAGCTCTCTAAAGCTTGTTACTCAGCTAACCAGCTAATCAGAATATATACCTAGACCTGTTTTCTGATATGCAGGGTTTTCTCGGTGAACCCTACCAGACGGCCAACAGCCCAAAACCCGGGTATCGTTCCTTTTGCCTGAAAACTGGACCATACCATAATACCGACACTGCGAACACAGTCGTGCCGTCAGAAACAGCTAGAAAAATAGAAGCAAAGAGTTATGGCTGTCCGAACCCAGGTAGTGCCTACGATGGTTCATGACGCCAGACAGTGCCACGTAACATGAGACATGGATCTTAGGCAGAGCATGACGTTGCAGACGCAATGGTACAGTCAGATTCGGTGCTTGACGCATGCAGAAAGCATCTGCGGAGGTAGTGACCACCGGCGGCCCGAACGCCAAGGAGGCCTGTCGATGGAGCTGAGCACGTCGCCAGAGGGAGGAGGCTCGAGCGAACTACGAGTAGGCCTCAACGTGCGTCAGCTCCACCAGAAGACACTCCAGCAGTGTCGAGTCTCACCGTCAGTCATCTGGATGTCGATGTACACAAGCCGGGAGGACACAGCAGAGCACAATGAGGATGCGCAAAAACCAACACTCCCCCATGACTCACAGGCGTAGTGCACATGGACGGGTAGACACACAGTCAACATGCAAAATCCCCAAGGGCATGTAGAGACACAGGCAGGGACAAACAGCGCAACTCACGGATGTACACCGACCAAACTCACAGCCTTTTTGAACGAGTCGCACTTCAGTGCCTTGGTCAAGAAGTCAGCCGTCGTGCTGTCTCAACCCACCGAATGCTGATGCTTCCATCATGCAACGACGAACGCACATATTGATACTAAATGTTGATGTGCTTTGTATGTGTGTGATGTACACTGTCCTTGTCGGCGATGGCCATGGCACTCTTATTGTCACAATGCAACATGATGGATGCGACGTTCTGATGCAAATCGGACAACACATGACGCAAACATACACTCTCACACGCGCTTGAGCCAAGGGCCATGTACTCAGCCTCAATATTACTACGTGCAATACACCCCTACTTGCCACTACGCCAGGACACAGCCGTGCCACTGATCAGAAAGATCCAGCCCGTGCGATTCTTACCGTCCGGACTGCCAGTCCAGTCACTGTCCGTGTAGCCCACCGCGACCACAAACGGTTGGTGGCGGAACGTGAGACCTCAATGAGGAGTCGAGACGACATAGCACAGTACTCTGATCACGGCCTGGAAGTGGAGGTGATGCGGCTCCTCAGAAAACTAAGCCAGGAGGTTGACAAAGAACGCGATGTCTGGGCGCGTCGTCGTCGCCAGGAACATCAATGACCCGATGACTCTGAGAAACGTGGTCACCTCAACTGGCTCCCCCACAATGACTGGGTCAGGACTCTTGAGCTTCACTTGGCCATCAGGTGACATGAGTGAAGATGCGCTCGGGACGAGGGGCAGGTCCTCGGCGAAGCGAGAGGACAGGGTCTACACATAGGCAGCCTAGTGGACGTGCAGGATACCCTGGGAGCGATCATGCTTGAGCTCCATGCCCAGGAAGACTCCGGCAGACCCGAGATCCTTCATCTAGTAGGCGGTGTGCAACAGGTCCTTGACATGCTGGATGGCCACCATGTCTGGCAACACAATGAGTAGATCATCGACGTAGACTAGAACAGCGGCGAAGGTCTGGCCTCGTGGGCTGACGAACAGTACAGGGTCAGCGGTGCTACGCTAGAGGCCACCGCGGAGGAGCGTGCTGCTGATCTCCTGGTTCTAGCAATGAGGTGACTGCTTCACACCATAGACGGCCTTCCACAGCCGCTAGACTCTCCCAGTGCCATCGTCGATGCCTCCAGCGAGCCATGGAGGAAGGCGTTACTCATGTCCATCTGATGCAGTTCCCACCCATGTTGGGCAACAAGGCTGAAGAGCGCCCGGCTAGTGTAGAACCAACCAACTGGGGTAAAGATCTGGTCGCAGTCAACTCTGAGGACCTGAGCAAACCCCTTGGCCGTGAGGCGGGCCTTGTACTTGTCCAAAGACCCGTCCGGCTTCCATTTGTGCCGAAAGACCCACTTGGCACCGATGGCCTTCCGACCTAGAGAGAGTTCGACGAGATCATACAAGTGGTACTCCCGGATAGCAACAAGCTCGTCGGCACAGGCAGCATCCCAATGTGCGGCCTTAGGAGAAGCTCGTGCCTCACGTAGGGTGGCTGGGTCCTCCGAGTGTGATATGGAGCAGACTGAGAGAGCGTGTGCATCTCGAGCTTTAGGTGGGATGCACGTGAGTGCAGCCATAACGACATGCCGATGCTGGTAATGGAGCATGACATAGCCCAGTGTGGAGCCCGGGTGAAGGTCTGCAATAATGGCCGAAGTGGTCAAGCCGAGCCTTGTGCCAGGGCCAGGTTGACACATAGAGCGACAGGGGGGCGAGGCGCCACAGGGCGCGGTGTGCCGGTCTGCGCGCTCACTGACGGCCTCGGTCGGAGGCTGCCACCTGGGCCACGCGTGTAGCGCGGTAGAGCACGAGATGGCACCGAGTCCGACGGGCTAACAAAGGTAGACGGGGTTGATGGCATGGAGGGACGAGCGGTCGCGACTTGGGCAGCTGGCCCAGAGGGGCTAGCAGGCGCGACTGAAGCTGCAGGCCCGGAGGGGCCGGTGGACGCGACTGGGGATGCCGACCTCTAGGGGCCCGCGGGCGCGACTGGGGCTACTAGTCCCGAGGGGCCAGCAGGCACAACTAGGGCTGCTGACGCGGAGGGGCCAGCGGGCACGACTGGGACTGCCGGTCCAGAGGGGCCAGCGGACGCGACTGGGACTGCTGGCCCTGAGAGGCCAGCGGGTGCAACTGGGGCTGCTGGCTCGGAGGGGTCAGCGGGCGCGACTGGGGCTACCGGCTCAGAGGGGCAAAGTGATGTGTCACCCGGAATCGGCAAGACGAAGGACAGAATCACCACTCCCCCATGGGACAGGAGGGACACGGACGAGCCGGAGCGAATAAGATCGTGTGGAAACAACTCCTTGAAGAAGAGGGCATCGCGGGACTTGACAATGCAGTGCCGGGACGGATCCCAGCAGTGCTTGGCCTTGGACTCACGAGAGACGTCGAGAAAGGTGCAAGGACGACCGCAGGGGGCGAGCTTGCCGCCCTGCTACGGGGCGGGTAGCCACACGATGGCCACGCATTCCTAGACGCGAGCCAGGCGGAGGTCAGCGCACTGATTGCACCAGTGTTTGTACGGCGTGGACTGGAGGAGAAGAGGCCCGTGGGGAATCTGGTTCCAGACCCACGTCATGTAGGCCATGGCTTTAAAATCAAAGCCATCAGAGAGACCAGACTCAACCCGTATGGTGCGACTCGGCCATATTGTGGTTTCACCGCTTGGAGATGTTGTTCTGAGTGGGTGTGTAAGGCGCTGATGTCTCCTGGTGGACACCATGACAAGCGAGAAACATCGTGGTCTCGCCCATGTACTCACCACCACGATCAGAGCAAAAGTGGCAAAAAGAGCGACCACACTCGCGCTCCGCAAGGACAAGCCAGTCCCAAATGCTCTGGGCCACATCGCTCTTCTGTCGGAGATAGAAGACCCAGCGGTAACGAGAGTAGTCGTCAGTGAGGGTGAGGACATATCGACCACACTCGCCGACGGACTCAGTAGGGAGGGGACCCATGCCATTGGAATGGAGCAGATCTAGAGGGACGGATGCACGGGAGGAAGACAGAGGGTATGTGGACCGGTGCATCTTGCCCTCAGAAAAATCAATGCACTCCGTGCAGCACGGCCAAGGTAAAGTGTATGTCTTGAGGCCCTTGGCCGCCTGGGTGCAGAGCATGCTATCAATGATAGCATAGTGGACGTGGCAAAGATGGCGGTGCAGGAGGCGGGTGTGCTCTATAGAGAGCATACTGGTGACAAACAACAGCCTGTAGCGGCCGACGGAGAGGAACGGAAGGAGAGGAGGACAGGCGAGGGACATGCGACAGGTTGCCACGGGCGGTGGCGTGAAGAACGACGACATCAAACGGACACAACGACACAGTGCCAACACCACACGAGTGCACAACGTTCATGCTCATGCGGTCAAGGGTAGTAACGGACACGAGGCTGAGCTCAAGACCCAGGACGAAGAGGACATCGGTCACGGAGATATCGCCGGCAGGACCAAGGAAACAAATGACGCCGACGTCACAGACACGTAACACCTGTCCGGAGCCCGTCCGGACACCTGAGACATTGCCAACAGGTTCAAGTATACTAAAGGCCTCACGAGAGGGCGTCATGTGATGTGTGGCTCCAGAGACGATGATCCAGGTCTTGGCACAGTCCTGGACCGGAGTCGCCAGATCATTGACAGTCACATGGTAGCAAACGAGAGAAATGGACGCGGTGGAAGCGGGCGCGAAGCGAGACTACCAATCATCAAGCCACGCGACGTCGTCACGAAGGGGAGCACGGGAGATCACGGAAAACGGTAAGACAGTCGAAGAAGCAGGACATGACCGCAGCTCAATCTCAATCGAGCAGGGTGAGGGGGACGAGCAAGAGGTGACGCAACTCGTACTTCCCTTGGGTGTGGACGAGGCGGGCCGAGCTGAAGTGCGATGAACTACTCTACCTTACGCTCACGTGTGGATACCTCGGGAATTTAGACTGAGTGTGGAGTGACAGCGCCTGAGCACGGATAGAAGGAGGATTGCCCCGGTGAAGGGAATGGCGGCGCCGACGGCTGCGGATGATGCTCCTATGGTGCTGGCGTCTGTGAGTCCGGTGTGGCGGTCGAAGGAGTCGAGCTACTGGACGGGGTCGAGGCGTCAGGGGCGGCGAAAGCTACGGCGGCAAAGGCGAGACGACGCTCCCGCTGGCAATGCATGGTGGTGATGACGCGCGCCTCATCCGTCGGTAGCGGGCAAATGTACCACCCGTGCCCTGGCTGGCCACAGTTGTGGCAGACGAAGCCACCACCGCTAGACCCAGTCGAGTGCTTTTGTTGCTGACCCTTGCCCTTCTTGCTCCAGTTTTTCTTCTTCCCCTGCGACGAGGAGCTAGTGGAGGTAGTTGTTGCGGGGAAAGTTACAGCCACTGAAGCGACGGCAGGGGAAGTAAGGGCCTCTGTGCGCTGGAGGCGGGACTCTAGACGAGCTTCCTCAATCCTAAGGAAGAGCTCGTATACCCAGGGCATGAGGGTGCCCTGGACCGCCATGGTAGAGAGATATCCTGGGAGTAGTGCACAAAGACGTCGGCATGCGCGTCGGTAGCACCGCGCTTGATGGTGAGGAGTGCTGCCAAAGGTGGTGGAGTAGAGGTGCCAAGGCGACGGAGGATGTCCTCAGCCCGGTAACAGTAAGCGGTGACTGTCTCGGTCTTCCCCATCTGGAGGGAGTTGAACTCCCGCAGCAAACGACTGGTCTCAGCATTGTTGGACATGCAATGGGGATGGGTGAGGACGTGCCACGCGGCTGCAGGGTCTGCGTTGCCGCCAGCGCTGAAGTTGCCGAGAAAGGGCTCTAAGGCTAGGTGGGAAGCCGGAGGGGCGATGGGAACGAGGACGCCTACGGCGTGACCAGCGTCGTACAGCAGGTCGTCCTGGGTGGATTCGTACTGAAGGGTGTAATAGGCCCACAAGCCTTCACCTTGCGCCCAGATGCGGAAGCTGAGCTCCCAGCTCTGGAACTGCTTGCCGGTCTAAAGTGGCGGGTGCGGCGTCTCAAAGTCCTTTTGCCTGCGGCCGGCGTCCAGAGTGAGGCCAAGGACGGAGGTCACCGTCTGCCGCTGGCGTTGAGTCTGTTGTTGTGCCAGGTAATACGTGGCAACGGACACAGCGGGGCTGGCGTGCCTAGGAAGAATGCACAGCGACGGGACACTAGTGGGATTCCGTGAGGCCAGAGGCTACGGTGCTGCAAGCTGTTGCGTCAAGGCGGCGAGCTGCTGCTGAATGAAAACCAAGGGGTCAGGGGTGCCGGTGACTACGCCTGTTGGTTGCTGCTACTACTGCTCCTACTGTTCCTACTACTACTGCTGCTACTGCTACTGCTGCAGCTGTTGTAAGAAAAGGGGTGGTACCCCCCCCCGGGGTCCCCCCAACGGAGGAGGACCCCTCCCCATGGTGGGTTTTGATGCCCCCTCTTGGTTTTTGTTGCTGTTGATGTCAGTACTGATGTCAGCCTAGGACGACTCGTCAGCAGCTGCCGCCGCGTTATCTACTACTGCTGCTAAAGAGTTTCTCCCCCAATTTTTTGTTGATGACGTCGGTAGTGACGTTAGTAGTGACGTCAGCGGCGGGATGCTGTCGTCAGCAGCGGCCATTGTTGGGGCCGTTGCTACGTGGCTGCTGCGGCTGCTGTTGTTGATACTGCTGCTACTACTGTTGCTGTCGTTGCCGCTGCTTGTCGCTGCTACGACTGCTCCTGCTATTGCTACTACTGCTACTTCTGCTTCAGTTGCTTTTGCTGCTGCTGTTGCTGCTACTGCTACGGTTGCTGTTGCAACAGCAACTGCTACAACTGTTGAGTAGCAACTGATGTAGCTGCTGTTGTGGCTACTATTGCAGCAGCAACTGTTGCTGCTGCTGCGTGCTGCTGCGGCTGTTGTGCCTACTACAACAGCTATGGCAGCTACTCCTAGGGTGGGGGAATTTTCTTCTTCCTTTTTTCTCCTTATCTCTCATAGCGAGCTTCGCTGCTCGTTGTGGACAGCGGGCTGCAAGCAGCAAGCTCCTTGCTCGCTGCCAGCAGTCCGCTACTCGCACCGAGCAGTGGGCTCGCTAATCGCAGCTCGTTGCTTGTGGCGAGCTGCGGGCTGCGAGCAGCAACAGTCGCTGCTGGCAGCTGCCAGCCGCTACTGGCTGCTGCCAGCCGCTACTGGCTGTTGCCAGCTGCTGCTTGCTACTGCTCGCTGCTACTGTTGTTGCAACTGGTTGTTGCTACTGCTTGCTGCTACTTGTTGTTATGGCTGTTGCAGCTTGCTACTACTGCTGCTTGCTGCTCTTGCTGCTGCTTGATGCCGCTGTTGCTGCTATTGCGAGATGCTACTGCTGTTGCGAGATGCTGCTGCTAGCCGCTGCTACTGCTTGCTGCTATGGACTGTTGCTGCTGCGAGCTTCCGCGAGTTGCTGTTGCTACCGGCTGCTGCTGTTGCACGCAACTACTGTTGGTTGCTGCTGCCACTGCTCGCTACTGTTACCTGTCACTACTGCTGTTGCAGGCTCCTGCTACTGCTCGTTGGTACCAGTCACTACACCTGGGTGACGTTGCCACCTGCATCGTCGCTCGCAGGTGTCAGACGCGGCTTGCCGCTCACCTCCTGGCATCACGCGTGGGGGTCAGTGTTACCGGAAAAATCCAATAGCATTTCCCCTGGCCCAGTGGCCGTGAGAAAAAATCTGACGCCGCCACCAGGCGGGTCAATGCTGCCGGAAAAAATCCGGCAGCAATTCCCCTACACTGGTACGTATGAGGGTCCGCCGGTGTTGTCTAGCACTAGTACGCCAGTCTTCTGCTGCTCTTACTACGCTCTGGCTGTGATACCAAATTGGAAAAGCTAGGCAGCAGGTTGGGGCATCAGCGTTGTTGATGCAACGCGCGGGCTTCCACACTCGTTGCTTAAGTCTGCTACCCTCTCAGTCTGTTGCTCTAGAGTCCAAGTCTGGAAGTTCTGGGTTTGTTACTCAGAAACGCACGCGCCAGTGTTTGTGCCAGAAAGCAGTTGAAAACTGAAAGTGACTCATTAGGAATGAAGAATGAGCAACAATGGAAGACCCCTCCAAATTCTAGCTCCCCCCCAGCTCCGTACAGCTTGTTACTCAGCTAACCAGTCAATCAGAAAATAGACCTAGACCTTTTTTCTGACAGGCAGGGTTTTCTCGGTGAGCCTTGCCAGACGGCCAACAGCCCAAAACCCGGGCATCGTCCATTTTACCTGAAAACTGGATCATACCATAATACCGACGCTGCGAACGCAGTCGTGCGGTCAGAAACAGCTAGAAAGATAGCAGTAAAGGGTTATGGCTGTCCGAACCCAGGTAGTGCCTACGATGGTTCATGACGCCAGACAGTGCCACGCAACATGAGACATGGATCCTAGGCAGAGCATGAAGCTGCAGACGCAATGGTACAGTTAGATCCAGCGCCTGACGCATGCAGACAACATCTGCGATGGCAGTGACCGCCGGCGGCCCGACCGCCGAGGAGGCCTGCTGATGGAGCTGAGCATGTCGCCGGAGGGAGGAGGCTCCAACGAACTGCGAGTAAGCCTTAGTGTGCGTCTCCTCCACCGGACAACACTACAGCAGCGTCGAGTCTCATCGTCAGTCATCTGCACGCCGATGTACACAAGCCGGGAGGACACAACAGAGCACAATGAGGATGCGCAAAACCCAACAAAAACTCGGACCCAAAGCAGACATGACACTGCAAGTGCAACCGTGCAGTCATACTTGGCACAGGACGCGTGCGGGCAGCATCTGCGGTGGCAGTTACCGCCAGCGGCGTGAATGCTGAGGAGGCCTGTCGATGGAGCTGAGCACGCCATGCGTGTGAGGGAAGAGGCTGCATCAAAATGTGTGCAGACCTCAGCGTGCATCGGCTCCACCGGATGACGCTCAATCAGCGTCGTGTCTCGTCGTCAGTCATCTACACGCCGATGTACACAAGCCGGGAGGACACAACAGAGCACAATGTAAGATGCGCGAAAACCAATAGTTTGTTGACCTCCTTGGTGCAGTTCCCACAGCCTCCACCCCCATCACACTTGACAAGCACGATTATCTGAAGGTGGATGATCCAGCATAGTTGGGGGAGACAGTGGATGTGACCCTTTACTTGCGTCTGATTGGCTCTTTGATGTACTTTGCCACTACTACACGACCAAGTGAAACAATGGGTGCACCCTTGCCTGGTTGGACACGTCCACCGGCGTGACACATCTTGAGAGGTTGCACACCAAGTGTGGCATCACCCCCGTTGTTCCTATCCTGGTCCAACAAAGACGGATTGACTGTCTCTTCACCGTCGTCTTCATCCTCAACAATGCACACAACTGGAGCTCCGGATGTAAGACAGTGGTTGTGTAGATTCAACATTTAGCTTAATCTAGACAACAATTCTGAGGAATGAAAGGCATAGTAGCAATGGAAGCTATTTATGAGTAGACTACCATCATTGTGCAGGACGTACCCATTGAGGCCAGTGAATCAACAGGCATGCATTGGAACCATTGCCAGGCGAGGGGCTGGCAGGCAACATCGGGATGCAGTCAGTTCAAGAATGACAGGCGGGTATAGACTAATCCTTCGAGGCCGAGAGTAAGGCAGTCGGGAACACAAGTTTTCCCAATGCATAATGTCCAGAATACACGTCACGTTCTTGACTCGGGGCACTTAATAAATACTTCTCCCACGTGTAGCGCCCTGTTATTCAAGTTTCAGACCAGAAGGAAAGCTTCTGGCAAAAGCTTCCAGCAAACTTTATACAAAGGTTCTGACTGAGTGCAGATTCCCTAATGGGCGTTTCATACCCCTCACACAAATCCTCTGATAATGCTCCCACCATAATAAATGCACCATCTGCATTACTCCTGTCCAGACTCTTTTTCCACATTCCTGATAAGTTCACATGCCACTCCAAACACTTTGAATATCCACCTTAAAAACACATCGCCTAGGGTCCATGAGCCCAACGCATGTTCAACCTTGTTGTGTCCAGGGCTCCACCCGGCTTGCATGTTGAAACACCCCTGCATTATTGCAGATTGAGAGATCACTATTCACTTCTTCCATGAACCTGAACCAGGATTCCCTTCCTTACCACATGTCCTCTATAGCTCCCAAGTGTCCCTCCCTGTGATCTTCTGCAATTGAGAAGTCTACTCCAACAAACCAAACAATTTGCTTCCACTCAGCCAGATGGCTGATCAGTGGCAGCATCAGACATGGACAGGAGATCCAGGGGCCATTAGCTGTGGCAGCAGCGGTTGCACCATGCAGCATGGTTGTCATCAATGCCAAGGGTGACAGGAAAGAGGCCCAGCGGCCACTCTCACCCCCCTCTGCCCTCTCGCGTACACCGACACCCACCTGTCCTTTCGTGACAGCCGTCGCACTTTCCATGCTCATATCCCGTCTCCCCTGCATCAGAGTCCGGACCACTCAGAAACATCCAGTCTGACTCTCTCTCCTTTCCAAATCCATGTTGGTTCTCTGCATGTCCCTTTGCCCTAACCCTCGTAGGAGTCCATTCCACCCTTCACCGGGGGGGGGGTGGAGGCGGAGCAGCAGGGTGGGTGAGTTGGGGCATCAGGGGACGCGCCTCCAGCATCTCGTACTGGAGCACAAAGTTGTCCTGTCCACGGCACAAAGCACAAGACAAATGAGCGCTGGTTGGCACACAGAAAAAATGGCAGACAAGCAGGTGTGTGCGTGCAGGGACAAGAGAGGAGAGCACTGCCCTTCAAAATGTAACTGTTGCACATCCCTGCTCCTTGCATCACACGTGCGGCCTTGGAAGACCCTCACGTCACAGTGGCCATCCTAACCATGGGCCTTCACTGCTGGTGGGTCCACCAGCAGCTGAACCTGCTGCAGACACAGTCCACCCATTTGCCCCCCCCCCCCCCCCCCCCCCCCCCCCCCCCCCCCCCTCCATCCCTCCCTCCCAGTTGACCCTATATCTCCTCCCTCCCCCTTCCTCACCTTCCTGACTCGCTCCCACACGGTGGGGTCAAAGATGAAGTAGGAGCCGCGCTCGTAGGTGGCAGTCTTGACCAGCGGCTCCGTGTTGGGCACGCGGCTGAACCAGATCTGGTGCTCACGGTGGAAGAACCACCCCCGGTTGCAACTGCCATGGCGCACGTGCGTGTTCGCGCGCGCGTGTGCGTGCGAGTGTGCGAGTGTGTGAGGGTGCCCACCACCGCCACACCCCGCAGCCATGCCAAACCAACGCAAGCCAGACCAGACATTGAAGCGCACGGCTTAGCATGGCCCTGGTAGTATGGCTTCACCTCCTCCACATGAAACATCTCCCCACAGAGGAAGGACGACAAGCAGCGGCAGCAACAGACACACTGCACCACTCCCAACCCTACTTCAGCACCAACATCCACCGTCTGCAAGCTCCCTCCCTCTCTCCTTCCCTCCCCCTCTCTGTCCCTCCCTCAGTCCACACCATCAAACAGCCTCAATAAGGGGAACAAA
Source organism: Penium margaritaceum (assembly GCA_023375785.1). NCBI lineage: Eukaryota > Viridiplantae > Streptophyta > Zygnematophyceae > Desmidiales > Peniaceae > Penium > Penium margaritaceum. The sequence goes on along the minus strand of SZWC01002937.1, from coordinate 143,559 downwards.
AAGGGGGAACACGGCACTGGGAGCCGCGTACCAAACCACAATCCAATCTGAAAGACACACGCCATGGCACCGACGGTGAAAAACAAGCTCGCTGCTACAAGCGAGGGGTCAGGGGTGCAGAGGCCTTACAGCTCGTCTGCAGCGTACAGCTGGGCTTCATCGTGCGGCATGCTGCAACCACCACCACAGAAGAAACAGGAGGCAACGACCAAGGATGAGCGAGGGGAGTCACAAAGTCTGAAGGTAAGTGATGGAAGGGGAACCGTAAGCCTCATCAGCAGGACCAGAAGCAGCAGCTGTCGCCATCGCTGCAGCATAAGCAGCAGCAGAGGCGACAGCAACAGCAGCAGCAGCAGAGGCAACAGCAGCAGCAGCCATGACAGCAAGCATAGCAACGGTTGCAACAGTTGGAAGCTTCAAGGGAGACAAGTCAAATAGGGTGAGCCAATCTGGCTCTGAGGCAGAGACACGAGGTACGGGGCTGAGGGCCTGGCAAGGAGCTTCACGAGGACAAACCTGTAAAATATATAGAACAGCGTGTCGTTTTGGAATTTCGAGAAGTAGCCCGGCTGCAAGGCACACGAGGGAGGCAGGCACAGAGCAAGAGATGAGACACTGGCCACGCAAGAGAGGACAACACAGAAAGCAAGCACAGACTAGCATCCAATGAAGGATTGAGCTCAGCACAAGGGTTACCAGTTCAACACTAGCGAGGTTCTGGGGATGATCCAAGACCAAAACAAAGCACAGGATCAGGGGCCCAACAGGATCGGAACACATATCCTCCGACAACGCCCACGGTCACGGAGAAGCACACTCCTTGCCAGTCCCAAACACCTCCCCCTCCCCAATGGGCTACTGGCCTTACTACAGTAGACTGACCATACTACGGTAGACTGACCACACCTAAGTCCTGCCCACACCACACCCCACACCACGCCACGCCACGCCACGCCACGCCACACCACGATACGCTGCACCGCGCCGCGCAGGGCCGCGCCCCGCCACGCCACGCCACGCCACG
>SZWC01002937.1:92079-127771 GCA_023375785.1 Penium margaritaceum | reverse complement strand
GGGGGGGGGCAGCGACCGCATACCGGCACGGCCGTCGCAGCAAGCAGACAAGGGGGGACGATAGCACATGCTTCGTCCACAGAATGACAGTCGACCACCACGAACTCGCTGGGTTTCAGCAGGGTGTGTGGCAGTAGGTGCAGCAGCAAGACACTGCTACCCGTAAGCTGGCCTAAACGCAATCAGCTTTCGCGCATGCGAAATTTCGTCGTCGACCACGAGTCACTGCGACGACAGCAGGGGGAGGAGGGCGAGAGAGGAGAGAAAAAAGGGCAGGGAGTAGCTCCTAATCACTCGCGATAGGATAGACAGATTTGGTACGGTCAGACGCTGGCACAGGACTGTGCTTGATCGTGTCCATGGACTCCAGGGGGAAGCGCGATGGAGAAAATGCCCGATGGTACAGCGGTCGAGGACATCTGACCCAGCCAGACCCATGGTGCGTTCGAATGCACAGCGCCTTCGCTCTATGGCCAAGGGCGGGTCTAAGGCTCCTTTAATCTTCAACTGGTCCTGTGAGCTTTTTCAGAACCCTGGTACCAAGACTAGCGCCCCAAACGACACCAGCTGTGGCAATATCGACAGGTCTATTCGAGAGACAACAATTACTGAAAAAAGGTAGAAAATACCCGTATCCAACGCGTCTTAGAAATTTTAAATCTTCTCCCCAGCACAAAAAACATGCTCGATCAAGAACTTCATCGACGACCAAGCAAGAGTGGGATGTGGCGTCGTCGTTCCCTTCCAAGAATCTAGATTCGGGTATGAACCCTAGTCTCCTCCTCTTTTACACGAAAATACCCTAACGTGACTCAATATTTCTTACTTTTTGCATATGCAGAGCCCGCACAAAACATAAACCCTATATCCTAACAGATGCTTGCTTGGGGGGGGGGGGGGGGGGGGGGGGGTTGTCATTTATCAGTCGTAACATAGCAAAGACGTCAAATGAAACTTCCTTTTTTCACACCATGCAAACCACTTTTCAGAAAATGGAAACCCCGTCCCGGATTACATTTCACTTTTCCGCGTTAACTTGGCCCTGTACTAACCGGGCCAAACACAGTCCCTTGCACCGCATGAGTAATTTCTAGTGTTGCGCCGAGCGGAACGAAAGTGGTGCAATGGAAGTTGTGAAGCAAATGATGAATGGGGAAAACAGGACATTTCATCGTTGTGTATTTATCACAAAAATGTGCTTTGCCATGAAGTGTCTGGACTATCGGGCGCATATATGCAAGAGGAGCAACCCAAATGAGGCATCATCATTTTCTTGTGCGCTCAAGTAGAGTGATGCGTGCGACATTGCATCTCGAGATGCTGCTTCTTCAAACTCCACCATGGGATTGAGGGTTTTGATAACATTCGTGTGCACCTTCGTAAAATCCTACAATCTTCTTTATTCTGTTTGATGAGTGTGGAAATATTGTTTCAAACGTGGTGAATATACCGTCACTTCAAGAGTGTGGTCCAACCCGTGTGAAATTTCTACAACAAAACACCGGAGGTCAAGGAAGTTTGCCATCATGTATGTAGCCAAGCGCCAGATTTATCCAAAGTTTGACACGCGATGGGCCATGAATGTAATCAATAAATGGGGCCGATTTGTTTTAACCCACCTTCTGAAAACGTCTTGCGCATGTTATCCATGGTTTAGGACCTCTTCAACGTGTCGGCCACTAGTCTCGGAACAATACTCGGGGGCCCAGCTTTTTGTAAGGGGGTTCCATGCTTTCCCCGCTATTGGTGCGCAATCTGCCCATAGTTACAAAAATACTTTCATAGGCTACATTACACAAGAAAGCTTGCATATCCACTTTGGAGTAGGGCACGAGCCACGACACAATAACGAGAAAAATGCAGAACGAGCCACACGTTGGAACAATTACCTTCATTGCAAAGGTGTACTACCACCCGCTACGTGGCATGCCACGCAAGCAGGTTGTAGTGGAACAGCGGAGATCACTAAAAGCCATCGATGTAATGTTTGTTCCTCCCTACCAGTGCACTCAGGAAAGTGAAAATTGGGCCACAAAACGACGTGTATTTTATAGCATCGTATACCTTGGTCCATGGTTTGCACGGCCAACCACAGGCTGTCAAATACGTCGCTCATCCGTCGTCACTCACAAATCGTCTTCAGTGTCGGTCACATATGACAACCCATACGACCGGCTGTGCATGATTTGCACCTTGAACTTTGGCAACACAGTTGCACCCATCCAACTATCAAACAGGTATGATGTGCCAGCTCACACTATCCTTGGGTGTGGTGCCAGGTACATAAATTCATCCCGCGCAGAAGTTCAATTCGTTCAACTCACAACAACTATCCAAGTATTATCGACCCGCAATCACCGGTCTGGACGACATGGGAAATGATGGATGGGTGAACGGTGTTGAACATCGTGGATGGGGTATTCCACGTTACACTGGCCTTATGGATGCACACCGGGCATGGGTCATACGGAAGGAAGAATATGATCCTTATGTAGCTTGCAACAAGGCACTTGATGTCCAGGAGGCGCTTGAGGGCACATCTCCATTGACATTAGAACATATGGCATTGACTGTGGACAGGCCCTTGCCAGGTACCAGATCCTCCGACTGCCCAAAACCATGGAATCATGGATATAGTCTGAGTCACCTAGTCCGTAGTGCGTCAAGAAAACGTGGTAGACATATGCTTGCGCTTGCGTACTTCATACCGACTACCTATGAAAGGCGGCAGGGGAACATCACTAATGTCGCAGTGATGATGTCGCACTGCAACAGTAAAACCATGGCCACAGATGACCATCACTTTTGTTTTGCTTCGTGGACATGATGAGGATCCACCCCATGGGCTAGTGAACGGTCACATTAACAACAATGTCATCCCATGGATACAAATTTCCTTTGCTATGGGTTGGGGCCAACTTGGTCCTTGGGGAGGCAAATAAACCAACCCCATCACAGAAGCGCTCTCCTTCACTTGTTGGGACATGCGCGTGACAATAGAGGGCATTCCCGCATGGGTGCAAGACCCATGCAAACCCGGGACCATGTGCTGGATTCTTGGAGTTCTCATGCCACCTAGTCGCCCACCTAACACCCCTTTAATGTGGCAGCCATGGAATTCAAGCCCTAGCCCTTCATTAAGTGTACTGGACAATTGGCTTTTGTTGCTCTTGCATATTTTTGTTGCTCTTCCTCAAACCCCAGTCATTACCTCACATCTACGATGGGTGACCCTATTTCCTCCGTCCATCAACCCGTGTATGGCCTATACCATTGTTACATTGATGATGCACAAGAGTTTGCCGATGTGATTATGGCTTCCTATGGTGTCATACCTGGGTGCACAATTAATCGTTTCCTATATTGCTACCCGTAATACCCGCTTTTACGGCAATGTCCTGGACGTGGCCCAAATCACAGACTGCAGAGTTTTCCTGCAATAGGAAGGTTCGTTGTGCCAAGGCAAAAAAAATTCATGTGTTCAAAACTTGCGTCTATTATACACAATTGTACAGAAAAACCAGTGAAGTGTACTGGAGAACGCACAAGACGAGATATCTCAAGGACCTTCACGTCTTGCGTCAGGCCATGTGTGTCATATGCATGCCAATCTCCAAGCGCGAGGTGCGCCTACATTGAGCATGAGTGTTACAACGCGTTGGCATAGATACCATACTCTTTTCACTATCCATGGGAGCAGGTATTTGCACTCACTTCCACCTTGTGCCCGTCATCGTGCCCATTAGGCCACAACGGTTGAGCACATGGAACTCCTTCACGTGCACTGTGTAGTGCTATAGTTTGGCATCCACAATAGGCATGTAGCGGGTCTCACAGGCGTCAGTTGCATATCGGTGTTTTGAAAAAAGCTCATGCACAAGATATTCGTCCTAGACAAAGCAGTGAAATGGATATAGACGTCTGATGTCCATGAGCCGAGCGTTCAGGGAAACGATGTCGTTAGAGGTCATGTGCCTTCCACACCGAAGCGGAAACTTGAGGCACGTCCATTGTTACATTGGCAGTCCCGGCTCCCCAATACCTCCAAAGAGGTACTTGTGTACCTTGTCAGATATTCAGCACAGCTCATCAAGCACCCAGTTGAAGTCATTACGTGTGAAGGCACAGGCTAGCTTCCACGAGATGTCTATAGCTTTAATTCCAACATTTGTCTTCGCGTTCCCGCATGTGTTGACCACAGGAAGCGGGTACCGCGCGAGGCAAATCACACTTTACCACCACAATGAGTATGGAATCTCTCTTGCATATGACATCCGTCATGTTGTGGTGTACAAGTTGCTGGCATAACCACTCTTACCTCTCGTTGTCATCATATGGGCAGATTGTCCACGCCATTAGAAGTACGTGGTTATTCACGTCCCGGTACTGTGCAAGCAATATCACTTCCTCGAATCCATTCTTTAGGAAGGTGCCGGCCATGCATACAAAGCTCTAGACATGCGGCCATCCATTCTGATTAGCACCCGGGGTTACAAAAGCGCAATGGAAACGACCGTCATAGTCTTGATCTACGTAGGCCATGGTGTAGAGGTCAACCTTCTTCGACTGCGTATCAACCTTCTTCACCGTCAACACCGTGACAGAATATTGTATAAAATATTATGGTGTATGGGAACATGTGGAGAAGGTAAAAGCTCACGTCAATAGACTTATTATAGAGATGTAGACTAGGAAGTGGATCCACGACTGACTTTCTGGTCCATGAGATTTGCTAGGGACTTCTTCTTTGCTCGGTTAATGGCATGGTACGCATGACGATCTCCCGTGTGAGTTTTCATGATGTGCCATATACATCTGGAGGAGGTACATGCATCCTTGATTAGAGCGGGTTCAGTGTGGTACAAAACCCATGTGGCATTTCTCAATGTGTCACCCTTCGTGCCGGTCTTGTTGCCCTTGTGGCCGTCATTGAAAATTTTCACGGTTATGTTCCATGTCTTCTTATGTTGTTATGCCTTTAACTGCCACGCGCATCCTACCTACCTCCACTATGCACACCTGGCATCCAGACACATCAGCCCACTCTGAACAAGGCTCACATCCATATGTATGGATACTACAAAAACATGCACCGCCTCGCGTCATGCTTCCTTGTTTCTGAAGCTATTTTTTCTGGGGAAGTTGGCGAACGCCTCTTTCCTGTGATGCTTTTTGGGGTTAGTGTCCTTTGGCTCAACCACGACGTTCCGAGAGTCTGGCAAAGGGAGGAGGTCACTCATTATTCGATTATCTTATAATGAGGAACAAGACATAACTTTTTAACAAGCACAAATGAGTAGCATAAAAGATTACATGTATTGGAAAGACGTCGATGTAGCAAACTGTCACGGATAAGCGTGTCCAATCCAGTCACAACAGGTGCCATGAAAAGTTCCACGATAACAAAACACACTGCAGCTTGGGGACAGAATGGTCTGATGCATGAGATCTCGTTTAGCCTCATCGAACACTGTTTTTCACCATCAAGAGAGCATTGCACGAGACGTTCTTTGACCTGAAGGTGATCAACATAGGAAGCCTCCTCGTACTTGTCAAAGACAAACCCGTTCATGTATCCTTGCGAGTCACGGGGCTCCTCCTCGTCGGAGTTGGCGATAGTTTTTGACGGTACATATAAGTAATAGGGGATCCACTCAACCCCCACTGGGTACAACATGATGCAACATGCATGTTAATGTACATCGCACCTACCTACTAACATTCATCTTGCTATCCATCATACCTACTTACCAAAGTCAAGAATGAGCATGAGTGCCATGGTGAGCGGGAGCACTAGGAGGTGGGGGGGTCATAAGCAAGCCGACATATTTGCCATGAGATGTAAATTCCATGCACGGTGAAGTGAACAACCGCGATGGAGCCATGAGCTGACATCTTTCCAGCATGGTCTGTAAGACCATGACAGAAAGACCACCGTTGACCATGTCATGCACCATGCTCAAGCGTGGCTGCATGTCTCATGTTGCGGCTAAAAACACAGGCCCTGGAATCGTAGAAACAATATGAAACTCCACCTTTTATGTTCAATTGTATCCAAATATTTACGAGGGTGACCGTTTTCGTATGCATAGGACTAACATGCTAGCTATGGCATCAAAGAACCAATCTCTGTCAACGTGGCATGCGAGGGGCACCCTACACCATTATCATGCGTATAGTGCACATCCATTTGATTTCCACGAAACGTGAATTATTGACTACGCATGTGCATGTTTTCCATTGCACATGCAACGCCAACTATATGTCCTTATTTAACAAGTATGACTATGGATACTATAGCGTACAAGCCATTTTTAGGATAGAAGATGCCTGTTAAATAATTATCGGGTACTTCGGGAACTCGAGGCTCAGGTTTTGAGGAACCAAAGCCCAAAAAAACATCATGGGCTAGAGTCCGGTTTGACTCTAGCCTGGAAAATATTTGTGGCCGGATTCTAGGTGAAAGGAGTGTCGCGATGGTGAATCCATCACGTCACTCCTCCTCCCCTGTAGTTGGCCACTAGAGTCCTGTTCCAATGTGGCAATGCCTCATAGAAAGATTCGGCTTGGAATTATTGTTTTACGTCCATGTCCTATGATGACCCTATCCATTTGTGGCGCGGTTCGTCTTAGCCAAAATGGTTGAGGTGACCATTCGCCCGCGCTCCCTGGACTTCACTTTATGAGGGCCTACGTTTTGGGGTTCCTAAGTTTGTCGCAAAACAATCCACAGCTGTTACATTGGCAGCAGAGCCAGACTTGCACGAATGTTCTGATTTTTTACTCAATCCGTCCACTCGTTGTGCCCCACATCGATCGCTGGATGGGAAAGAGAGAAATTTCGACATTTTCGGCAAAACGCCACCCGATGGACGACGACTCTCAAAGTTCGAGAGTTAGCCCAAGAGCACGACTTCACTTTGCCCGTCCAACCGGTGGAATGGCGACTTCGCTCTCAGCCGACGTGAGAGATCATCGTGACTCAAAAAAGAAAAACAAAGTTAAGAAGGGTTCGCAGCAGAACGACCCCCGCGTGCCCGACAGGCAAAGCAAGGGAGCACCCGTTTACCCGACAGGTTGATCGGGATGCCCTCGCCAGGAGGGGGGAGGAGAGGAGAGATCTCCTCTCCTTCCCACTAAGGGGAGGGTGATGGGAAAGTCTCCCACCGTCCCCTCCCCCGCTGTCCATAGCACCCAAGAGGAAAAGAGGGACAGACTCTCTCCCTCCCCCCTTCAATGCAGCACCAACGGCACCGACGTGGAGGAGAGGGACGGGAATCTTTGACCCCCCCCCACCCACAGCGCCGATAGCACCAAAGGAGAGGAGATGGGCAAGATTCCTCATCCCATGACGCTGACGGCGGTGAAGGGGAGGTGAGGGGCGAGAGTCCCCCTCTCATGACGCCGACGGCGACGAAGGGGAGGAGAGGGATGGACTCCCTCTCCCTCCCCCTCCCATGACGCCGACAGCGTCGAAGGGGAGGAGAGGGATGAGGAGTTCCTCTCCCCTCCCGTCCCAGCACCGACGGCACCGAAGGGGAGGAGAGGGACGAGAGTTCCTCTTCACCCCCTCACATGATGCCGGCTACGCTGAAGGGGAGAAGAGGAACGGACTCTCCCTCCCCTCCTCCCTTGGCGTGGATGGCGTCGAAGGGGAGGAGAGGAACGGGAATCCCTCCCCCCCTCTTCCATGGTGCCGGCTGCGCCGAGGTGGACGGACGAGAGAGAGTCTCCTATGCCATTCCTCCCCCCTCCATCCATGGCGCGAACATTGCCATGGGGTAGTTGCGGGGAGAGTCCCCCCACTCCCCTCCCCTCCCATAGCGTCGCCTGCGCCATAGAGTCATGGAGGGGAGCAGCTCCCACCACCAGATTGGCAGGCAGGAGGGGGACGGGAGAAGATGAATCTTCCTCCCTCCTCCCACGTCGAGCGGACGAGGTTGTCCGCCAAGCGCAGCAAGGCCACTATGAGAAAAATTTGTTCCAATGTAGATGAATGCACAAGTGGCGCAAATGGTTGATGTTGGCTTTGTGATTGGAAGGACAAACATTCGATTCCCATGGAAGAGCTTTTTTTCCCCAAGCTTGGTGGCTGGCCCACGGGAATGGAGACAACGTTGTCCCTTGAGCCCGGTTTTGACCGCAGTAATAAAACGGCAAGGAGCTTGGTCTGAGCTCTACAATAATTTGAGATTTTCTCAAATATTATTTTAACATGTTTTCCTATTCATGGAAAATGGGAAAACCGATTGTTTCCCCAACACACCACAGGTGACGCTTGGAATATTCCAAGCATGAAACGGAAAAAGGGGGCACTTGACGTGCCAAAATTTGGCCCATTCTTCATGAATCCTCAAGTTGAGGAATTATATGTCAACCGTGTTAAAAAAAATTTGAAACAGTGAAAACGTCTGTGCTTGAACCTGAGTGTGTGGTCAATTGGTCATGGGTTTTGATGTAAAAATCTAAAAGCTCTAGTTGAGCTTTTCCAAAAACCAGCGTTCCTGATTTTCTGTTTCTGATCCATTATGAAGGACAAAAAGGAGGAAAGTCGACAGTTTTCCATGTCGTGAATGGAATTCACTTGGAAATGCTTCAATGCCAGAAATTTAGCACCGACAGTGCCTATAGTGTTGTGAAATAATCTCATAGTTTGGGGTATATTGTGCCAAAACCTGGAAGGGTTGACTGTTAGAAAGTTATGCCATGGCTCAATATTGGTTGTACATGCGCTAAACATTTTTGTTGACAGAAAAGGGCAACTACAACGTGCATCAGGTTGCAAAACCACAATGGTGACGTGCATCGAGACAAATTCTTGATGAAGAATAATGAAAGCATTGAACGTGCTATGACCACTCGACGACTCACCTACTCGTCGCAACAATTCAAAGTATGCAGACTGCACAAAACGAGTTTCAATGATACAGTTACATGGGCGTTGATTACATCATTGACGTAAGTGCTGATTCTACTAGGAGCAATAGCAGAAGTGTCGGTTGCAGAATTTTTGTCGGTGTCGAACACACCTCTCGAAAAGTGCCAGTTGTACTTTTATCATGGATGCCAAAAGCATCCGTGATGCTAGTGCCGAACTCACTGCTCATGGTATACGGAGATATAATTGAAATAAATAACAGTTGAGTATCCACATGGGTGTCGATTACACCAAGAGGGCAGGTATTTTATTTGTGAATGGATATTGACAAAACAATAATGTGAGTGCCGATTGCAATCAACACACACGTGATGGTGAAAATCCCCGCACGAGGATCGAGCGCCCAAAATTGACAAGTGCCGGTTGCACTGGGAGCATGACCAACATAGTAGATGCCATTGCAGCATTCACGCAAGTGTCGCATGCACAATCCCCATGAGCATTGAATGCATGGCCGACAGATGCGTCGGTCAAATCGAAACGAGTACCAAATGCTCCATTGTTGTGGACGCTGATTGCACGATTGATACAAGGTATGGGTTGCACTTTTTTCATGGGTGCCAAATGCACCACTGATGCGAGTGCCGAACGCACTATGGTCATGAGTTCCGAGTGTACTATCGATGCTAGTGTCGATGGTACAACACATGTTATAAGATGCCGATTGCACCAATAACATGAGTACTGATCGCACCCCGTTGTATCAACTAGCAAAAACTAGGCAACCCTTGCCTCGTCGTGCTAGCTTGTGATAGATCACCAAACAAAAGCATACAATCTATGCACAGAGTGGATCTACGGGCAAGTGCGACAAGCGCATTATTTGAAACGCCAAAATACGTCGTATGACATTTGCAAGACATCTCGACGACGTCGAGGATGGTCATACTATCAAATTCTTCACATAGAGAATCGAAAAAAATGTCCAGAAACAATCACGGACGGCTATGGTGATCAAATGTATGCTCGACTGGCGTAACACAAACACAGCGGTGTCGGTCGTCACCGACAGTGGCGATCATTGGAAGTTAAAAGCTTCGCCCTACAGATAGCAGTATGGGAAGGTACTTCCAACAGATGTACTGACTAATTTTTAATGGATAAATCATGTGTGATGAAGAAAATTTCCTCAAAATTAGACCATGCTAAAGGGGGAAAACTCCCCAGTATTCATTGATGGAACATACAACAAAAACCTGGTCGGTTGAGTCAAGTTCGAAAACATGCACGGCTTGCATGACTGCAGGAGGTCACAGCACATGACCAAGTGCTAGAGACAACCCTCTTGTGAGTGGGTCAAGGTGTGCGGTTCGTACCATGGTACTTCATCCACATGAAAGTGGGTACATGGGAAGCATAGAAAATGTGCACGACATGCACAAAACCTTATCCACTAACTGGTGGTGTGTTGAGCACAGCATCAAGTTATGGATAAGTGGGATGGACGAATGATCACAATGGTTATGTGACAATTGAACAAGCTGACGATATCAGGTGCTATCTTGGATAAAAATGGGGACACCATTTCACCAAAAAAATAGTTTGGTGGGCACAGGACATGTGCTACGACAGTCGCACGTCCCATTGTGCTACACTTTTTAAAGGTAAATGTGACCATTTCATGACTAAGTCCGCGTCATGAGTATGTCATGAGATGCAAAATGGACATAGTTTGCTAGCACGTCGACTTCGATCCTCGAGGATTGCCATTGCGTCGCCTGTACACAGTGCGACAGGTTCTTTGCATCACCAGTCATGGCCAATGTAAACATCGGTCTGTGATTGAACTGTGAACTATGATACGCTTCAATAAATTCTCAATGGTGAAACCATTGATGCTCTCTCACTTGGTGAGTAATGGATACAAATCGGGGTACCCAACCGGTACTGACGACAAGAAAGTAAATGATTGTACTCACAACACTGTTAAGAAGACAAGGATTATTGTCAATGGGAGTTGTAAATACGCCAGAGAGGGACGAAGTCTCTTTGATGGGTCCTCAAAGTTTTGAGATGCCGCAGTGCAGTGGTCGAATATCGTAAAAGTCCATTCTGGCGAATGACAAGATTGACCGAATGTCAAAAGTGAACAGATTTTGAGATGACACCTTTAGTCTATCATCACTTGGAGAGTGAACATGTCATCAACATTGATAGAAAGAAAGTACGTGGACCGTTTTCGATAACATGAATTCATCCACAGTTTGGTGAAATTCATTTAAGAGGAAATGAGCGACACTCATTTTCTACTAATGGTGCTCCAGCGAACCATGAGGATCTCATAGATTTCTACAAACCAACTACGACATAGTTGGGATCACGTCAAGGTCTATGTTTTGCGTTCAAAACCTATGACCATGGAGGCGATCTATAAGCCGACAACCTTATGCTAACAGTTTGTTAGCACCTACATCTTGGTGGTCCGACCGACCACACGAGTCATAATGAACACTAAGGCAAAATAATGACCTGTGTGTCAAAACTGCTGTTGTTGGGCGTTTTTCGAGATAAGGAGGACGCGTTCACAGACGTGGACTTTGGTGTATGCTCGATGCTTTTGGAAGCTTGATTGATTATTGCTCGAGTCTTTGTAAGTATTTTTCGAGACTCGTCGCAAATGCTATAAGAATCTTGTCGTTGGATATTGATTTTTGGTATGTTGCTTGAACTCTTTGAACCTATAGAAGCTGCGGCTATCTTGTCATATACCGCTTCAAAGGGAATGTTATCCATTTCTATAAAATTCACATAGCTACATGCAAGCTCGGTGGTAAATGAATTTACACCCCCTCCTGACAAGTGCTCCATGGCTCGTATAGAGTTCAGAGTCCCATATTGCACTTGATATTTGATCAATACTCATCAAGTCCATCTGGCTCAGCTTATTTGTTTTCACCGAATTCCACAAGTATATCCAAACTTATTGACTTGCATATCGGTTATCACCAGATACGCGTGGCACATGGCGACATGAAGCAGACGGTGCTATGAAATCGCTACGGGCATTTTAAGTTCACTATAATGCCGTTCGGACTGACGGATGCCCTGGGAACGTTCATGGCGGCAATGATCAAAATATTCATACCATAACTCAACGATTTTGTTGCGGTGTACCTCGACGACATTCATGTGTACAATCGCACCTCGGAGGAGGACAATGGACATCTTTGAAAAGTTCTTGAAGTTTTACAAAGAGAGATTTTTTGAAAAACTCTCAAAGTGCAACTTTGTTCGCCGTTCGAATGAATTTCCGGGCCACATAATCAACGGTGGACGGATCACCATGGATCGGAAAAAAGTGGTAGTAGTCGCTGATTGGCCGACACTGACTAACGTTCGAGGATTTCAAGTTTTTCACGGCTTTTGAAATTACTACCGGTGATTTGTACGGGATTACGCTCGGGTGTCAGTGCCTCTTTCCGGACTCACTCAAAAAGAAAACGAGTGGCGGTGGGAAGACAGTGAACAAGAAGCGTTTACCGCTTTGCGGAACGCTCTGACCTTGGCACAAGCCCTACGATCAGCCAATCCAACAATCAACTACGTCATGGCCACAAATGCGTCAGACCGAGCCATCGGGCCAGTCCTCCTACAGGACCATGGCAACGACAAGCAACCGGTCGTCTACATGTCTCAAAAACTGCGAGGACAGGAACTCAACTACACCATACGCGAGAAAGAAATGCCGGCGGTCGTACACGCATTCAGGATATGGCGGTACCTAGGGTGCCACCGATGCATCGTATGCAATGACCACCATGCGTTGAAATATCTAACAACGCAGCCGAATCTCAGCCAGCATTAAACTCGATGGATGGAGTTCCTTGAACCCGGGCTCCAACACGAAATTGAGAACCGGCGAGGCAAAATCAACCTGACGGACCCAGTCAGCCGCCGACCAGATTTAATGGCTGAGGTGACAACGCTAGAACTGCAACGAGACCCATATCTCGAGTGGCTGTTTGCACGAGGCTACGACCAGCACGGCGGACAGGGCCTGGGAAAATTCTGCTACGATGCACCCTACTAGCAACGGCGATTTACTCGCCAAGTGGTCGTCCCCCCAAACAACGGACTTTGTTGTATGCTGCTTGAAGAATGCCATGACACAGGACCAGGTGAACAATTCAGAGAGGACAATAAGCTGGAGGAGCTGGCAAAAAACTATTTGTGGGACAAAATGTAATCCAACGTGGCCAACTTCTGCAAAACACGCGACACATGTCAGCGACAAAACTCTCGTTGCACACGGCCACCCGGACTTTTGCAACCACTCTCTATTCCGACGGAACTGTGGGCCATCATCTCCGTGGACTTTGTCATAGGACTACATGTCACACCCGAGGGATATGACGCAATCCTGGTGATCGTCGACAGGTTTTCAAAACTATCTCACTTCATTCCGACAACAACCATCGTCACCGCCGTCGGAACAACGCGGATGTTCATGAACAACATCGTGCGGCTACACGGCGTACCGAGAACCATCACGAGTGACAGAGATGGTGGATTGACCAATAACGTCCAGCACAAACTAATGGCTCGAACAGCTAGTTCGCTAGCTCAAACCAACAGAATTCCACTTTCGATGTCATTTTCATCCTCAAACTGACGGACAAACCGAGCGGACTAATCAGACGCTTTAACATCTTCTACGAACACTATGTTAACCTCACGCATTGGGCACAAAAACTCCCGATCGCCGAAATTGCATATAATTTGGCAGCTTCCACAACAACGGGAAAAACTCTATTTGAAGTGGTACATGGCAAAATTCCCACCACACCAGTCGGACTACAAAGTTGCAGTAACAGTCCCGCAGTCCACGTTCAATGCCAAAGCTTCACCACCATCAGTGAGGAAACATGACAAATCCTTGCGAAGACATATGGAGCGATGAAGTGAGCAGCTGAATGACATCGCAACAACGACATACTCACCGCTGGCGACAAAGTCCTTCTCAGCTCGGCAAACATCAAACTCCATGGAGCTGACTATTCGAAACTCAAACCTCGGTGGTTGGGACCGTTTGAGATCGAGCGCATGCAAACTCCTATGGTTGCGGGACTCAAAATCCCCGACACTATGCAAGCTCATCAGGTGTTCCATGTCAGCAGACTCAAGCATGACCGAGACCCCAGATAAAACTTCCGCGGCTGAGATGTCCCTCCTCTGCCTCCCGTTCAGGTGGACGAAGACACAGAGAGAAGGAAACTACACTAGAGCGCAAGTTGGGACAGTGGCGGTGTTGATGCAGTGTGCGGACGTCCACGCAAGTTGCTTAGTCTGCTGCCCCCTCTGTCTGCTGCTCTAAAGTCTAAGTCCGAGTGCTCTAGATTTGTTACTCAGAAACGCGCACGCCAGTGTTAGCATTAGAAAGCAGCTGAAAACTGGAAGTAACTGATTAGGAGTGAAGAATGAGCAACAATGGGAGACCCCTCCAAGTTCTAGCCCGCCCCACTAGTGTAGAACTTGTTACTCAGCTAACCAGCCAATCAGAAAATAGTCCTAGACCTCTTTTATGGCAGTTAGGGTTTTCTCGGTGAGCCCTGCCAGACGCCCGACAGCCCAAGACCCGGGCGTCATCCGTTTTGCCTCCAAACTGGACCATACCACAATACCGACGCTGCAAACGCAATCGTGCGGTCAGAATCAGCTAGAAAAGTAACAGCAAAGAGTTATGGATGCCCGAACCCAGACAGTGCCTACGACGGTCCATGATGCCAAACAGTGCCACGCAGCAAGAGACATGGACCCTAGGCAGAGCATGATGCTGCAAACGCAATGGCACAGTCAGAACCAGCGCTAGGTGCATGCAGACAGCATCTGTGGTGGCAGTGACTGCTGGCGACCCGACCGCCGAGGTGGCCTGCCGATGGAGCTGACCACTTCGCCGGATGAAGGAGGCTCAAGCAAACTGCGAGTAGGCTTTAGCGTGCATCGGCTCCACCGGACGACACTCCAGTAGCGACGAGTCTCACTATCAGTCATCTGTACGTCGATATACACAAGCCGAGAGGACACAATAGAGCACAATGAGAGATGCACAAAAACCAACACTCCCCCAGGACTCAGAGGCGTAGTGCACATGTGCAGGCAGAGACACTGTCAACAACCAGACTCCCCTTGGGCACACAGAGATGCAGGCAGGGACAAAGAGAGCCACTCATAGTTGCACGACAACCGTACTCACAGCCTTCTTGAACGAGTCACGCTTCAATGCCTTGGTCAACAAGTCAGCCAGCTGCCGTGCTGTCTCAACCCACACAATGTTGATGCTACCGTCATGCAACAACGAAAGCACATAGTGATACTCAATGTTGATGTGCTTTGTGCGTGTGTGATGCACGCCGTCATTGTCGGCGATGGCCAGGGCACTCTCATTGTCACAATGCAACATGATGGATGCGACGGAGTGACGTAACTTGGACAACAGACAACGCAACTACACACTCTCACACGCGCTTGAGCCAAGGGCCACGTACTCAGCCTCAGAAGGGTTGCGTGCAATTCACCCCTGCTTGCCACTACGCCAAAACACAGCCGTGCCGCCGATCAGAAAGATCCAGCCTGTGCGACTCTTACCGTCTGGACTGCTGGCCCAGTCACTGTTGGTGTAGCCCACCGCGACGACAGACGGCTGGCAGCGGAACATGAAACCTCGCCGAGGAGTCGAGACGACGTAGCGTAGTACACAGATCGTTGCCTCGAAGTGCAAGTGACGCGGCTCCTGAGAAAACTGAGCCAGGAGGTTGACGGCGAACGCGATGTGTGGGCGCGTCATCGTCGCCAGTAACATCAGTTACCCTATGACTCGTAGATACGTGATTCCATCAACTGGCTCCCCCACAACGGCTGGGTCAGGACTCTTTAGCTTTACCTGGTCATCAGGTGACATGGGTGAAGATGCGTTGGGTACGAGGGGCAGGTCCTCGGCGTAGCGAGTGGACAGGGTCTGCACATAGGCAGCCTGGTGGACGTGTAGGATGCCCTGGGAGCGATCATGCTTGAGCTCCATGCCTACGAAGACTCAGGCAGACCCAAGATCCTTCATCTGGTAGGCGGTGTGTAGCAGGTCCTTGACATGCTGGATGGCAGCCATGTGAGGCGATGCAATGAGGAAATCTTTGATGTAGACTAGGACAGTGGCGAGGTTATGGTCTCGCGGGCTAACGAACAGTGCAGGATCAGCGGTACAATGCTTAAGGCCGCCGCGAAGGAGCGTGCTGTTGATATCCTGGTTCCAATGCGAAGGCGACTGCTTCAGGTTGTAGAGAGCCTTCCACAGCTGCCAGACTATCCCAGTGCCGTCGTCAAAGCCTGGAGGCTGCACCATGTACAACCCCTCACCCTCCAGTGATCCATGGAGGAAGGCGTTGCTCACGTCCATCTGATGCAACTCCTACCCATGCTGGGTAGCCAGATTGAAAAGAACCCAGCTCATGGAGAATTGGCCAACTGGGGCAAAGATCTGGTCGTAATTGACCCCAGGGACCTGAGCAAACCCCTTGGCTGTGAAGCGGGCCTTGTACTTGTTCAAGGACCCGTCGGGCTTCAATTTGCACCGAAAGACCCACTTGGCACCGATGGCCTTCCGACCTTGAGGGATGTCGACGAGGTCATACACGTGGTGCTGCTGGATAGTAGCGAGCTCATCAACGTAGGCAGGATCCTAGTGTGCGGCCTCAAGAGAGGCTCGAGCCTCGCGCAAGGTGGTTGGGTCCTCTGGGCGCGCTATGGAGCGGACTGAGAGAGCGTGTGCATCTCGAGCTCCAGGTGGGATGCGTGCGCGTGCAGCCATGACAGCATGCTGATGCTTGTGACGAAGCATGGCGTAGGCTAGTACAGAGCCAAGGTGAAGGTTTGCAATGACAGCCGAAAAGGTCAGGCCAAGGGCCTTGGTGTCAAGGTCCCCACTCACGTCCGTAGGAGTGGAAGAGAGTCGTGGACCAACAGGGGGGCGAGGTGCTACGGTCTGGATCCTCACTACCGGCCTGGGTCGGAGGCTGCTGCGTGGGCCACGCGTGTAGCACGGTAGGGCAAGAGATGGCATCGAGTTGGATGGGCTGGCGGAGGCGGACAGTGCAGCTGGGCCGGAGGGACCAGTGGACGCGACTGGGGCTGCTGGCCCGGAGGGGCCAGCGAACGCGACTGGGGCCGCCGGCCCGGAGGGGCCAGCGGGCGTGACTGGGACGGCTGGCCCGGAGGGGCCAGCGGATCCGAGTGGGGTCGCCGGCCTGGAGGGGTCAGCGGGCGCGATTGAGACGGCTGGCTGGGAGGGACTTGTGGGTGTGATTGGGACGGCTGGCCCGGAGGGACCAGTGGACACGACTGGGACCGCCGGCCAGGAGGGACGAGCGGGCATGTGTGGGGTTGCCGGCCCGGAGGGGCCAGCGGACGCGTCTGGGGCTGCCAGCCCGGAGGGGCCAGCGAACGCGATTGGGACGGCTGGCCCGGAGGGACCAGTGGATGCGACTGGGGCAGCTGGCCCAGAGGGGCCTGTGGGCGCGAATGGGGCTGCTCGCTCGGAGGGGCTAGCGGGCGCGACATTGGCTGCTTGCTCGGAGGGACTAAGTGATGTGCCACCCAGAAGCGGCAGGACAGAGGATGGACTCACCACTCGCCCACGCGACGGGAGGGACACCGACAAGCTAGAGGGAAAGAGATCGCGCAAAAATAGCTCCTCAAAGAAGAGGGTATCGCTGGAGTCAACAATGTAGTGTCGGGAGGGATCCAAAAAGTACCAAGCCTTGGACTGACGAGAGACACCGAGAAAGGTGCAAGGACGCCCGCAGGGGACGAGCTTGCTGCCCTGCTGCGGGATGGGCAGTCACAGAATGGCCACACAACCCTAGACGCGAGCATGGCGGAGGTTGGTTCGCTGACCGCACCAATGTTCGTACGGCGTGGACTGGCGAGGAAGGGGTCCTTGAGGGATCCTTCCAGACCCATGTCATGTACGACATGACTTCAAAGTAGAAGCCATCAGAGAGGCCAGACTCAACCCGAATGGTGCGGACGACATCGGCCATGGTACGGTTCCACCTCTCAGAGACGCCGTTGTGGGAAGGCGTGTAGGTCACAGACGTCTCCTGGTGGATACCACAAGAGGCTAGAAACGTCGTGGTCTTGCCCATGTACTCACCACCACGATCGGAGCAAAAGCATCGAAGAGGTCAACCACACTCACGCTCCGCAAGGACAAGCCAGTCGTGAATGGCACGGGCGACATCGCTTTTCTGCCAAAGGCAGAAGACCCAGCGATAGCGAGAGTAGTCGTCACTGAGGGTGAGGACATAACGGCCATGCTCTCTGATGGACTCGGTAGGGAGACGACCCATGATGTTGGAATGGACCAGGTCGAGAGGGGCGGACGCACGGGAGGAGGACAAAGGGTATGTGGACCGGCGTATCTTGCTCTGAGGGTAATCAACGCACTCCGTGGAACACGACAAAGGGAAAGTCTCAGGGTCAAGGCCCTTGGCCGGCTGGGTGCGGAGCATGCTATCAACGGTAGCAGAGTGGACGTGGCAAAGACGGTGGTGCAAGAGATGGGTGTGCTGCGGAGAAAACGTACAAGTGACAAGCACATGGCCTGCGGTGGCCAACGGGGAGGGGACAGAAGGAGAGGAAGACAGACGAGGCACGTGCCACAGGTTGCCACTGTCGATGGCGTGGAGAACGACAAGACCGGACGGACGCAACGACACAGTGCCAACATCATGCGAGTGTACAACGTCCATGCTCATGCAGTCAAGGGAAGTAATAGACAGGAGGCTGAGCTCAAGACTGGGGACGAAAAGGACATCGGTCAGGAAAACACTACCGGAAGGACCACGGAAACGCACGACACCAACGCCGCAGACAATTTCACCTGGTCGGAGCCCGTCCGGACACCGGAGACATCGCCAACAGGACCAAGCATACTGAAGGCCTCGCGCGATGTTGTCATGTGATGCATGGCCCCGGAGTCGATGATCCAGGTCTCGGCCGGGTCCAAGACCGGAGTCGCCAGATCGCAAATAGTCACATGGCAGCAAGCAAGAGACGTGAACGCGGTTGAAGGGGGCGTGAACCGGGACTGCTAATCATCAAGCCACACGACGTCGTGACAGAGGAGGACATGGGAGACCACGGGAGACGGCGAGACAGACGAGGAGCCAGGACACGACCGTAGCTCAGTCTCAGTCCTACAGTGCGAGGGGGTCGAGCAGGAGGTGACACAACTCGCACTTCCCTGGGGGGGAGGGCGAGGCAGGCCGAGCTAGAGTACAATAAAGTGCTCAAACTGTCTCTCACGCATGGACGGCCAGGGAGCGTAGTCGGAGTGTGGGGTGACGACGCCGGAACCCATATAGAAGGAAGACTATCCCGATGAAAGGAACGGTTGCACCGACAGCTACGGATGATACTGCTGAGGAGCTGGCGACTACGAGACCGGGGTCGCGGTCGGAGGAGCGGAGCTGCTGGACGGGGTCGAGGCATCAGAGGCGGCGACAGTGACAACGACGGAGGCAAGAAGGCACTTCCGCTGGCGACGCATGGTTGCGATGACGCGAGCTTCGTCTGACGGCAGCGGGCACGTGTGCCACCCGTGCCCTGGCTGGCCAGAGTTGTGGCATACCGAGCCACTACCACTTGACCCAGTCGACTGCTGTTGCTGCCGACCCTTGCCCTTCTTGCCCCGACACTTCCTTTTTCCCGACGACGAGGAGCTGGTGGAAATTGTTGCTGCGGGGAAGGTGACGGCCACGGAGGCGACGATAGGGGAGGCGAGGGCCTCTGTGCGCTTGAGGCGAGACTCCATACGAGCTTCCTCAATCCTAAGAAAAAGCTCGTATACCTAGGGCATGAGGGTGTTCTGAGCTGCCATGCTAGATAGGACCTCATAAGAGTAGTGGACGAAGACGTCCATGAATGCGTCGGTGGCACCGCGCTTGATGGTGAGGAGCGCGGTGAGAGGGGGTGGAGCAGAGGTGCCGAGGCGACGGAGGATGTCCTCAGCCCGCTGACAGTAGGCGGTGACTGTCTCGATCTCCCCCATGTGCAAGGAGTTGAACTCCTGCAGTAGACCACTGGTCTCAGGCTTGCTGGATAGACGATGGGGACGGGTGTGAACATGCCATGTGGCAGTAGGGTCTAGTGTCTTGTATGAGATGAAGTCACCGAGGAAGGGCTCTAGGGCTAGGCGGGACGCCGGAGGAGCGACGGGGATGAGAGCGCGTGCGGCACGACCAGCGTCCTACAACTGGTCATCATGGATGGAGTCGTACGGAAGGGTGAAGTATGTCCACAAGCCCTCAACCTGCACCCAGATGCGAAAGCTGAGCTCCCAGCTCCGGAACTCCTCGCCGGCCTGGAGCGGCCGGGGCGGCCTCTCAAAGTCCTTGGGCCTGCAGCCGACGCATAGAGTGGGGCCAAGGACTAAGGTCACATTTTGCCGCTGGCGATGAGTCTACAACTGCGTAAGGTAATGCGTAGCAGCAGACAGAGTGGGGCTTGCGTGCCCAAGGGGAAGAAAAGGTGGCGTGCCAGTGGTGTGAGTCTGGAAGGCCGACGACTGCAGTGCTGCAAGCTGTTGCGTGAGAGCGGCAAGCTGTTGCTAGATGGCGGCTAGGGGGTCGGAGGCATTGGCGACGGAGCCTGTGGATTGCTACTGATGTTGTTGCTGCTACTACTACTGCTGTTGCTGCTGTTGCTGTTGTTGCTGCTGCTATTGTTGTTGCTACTACTGTTGTTGCTGCTGCTGCTGCTGTTGCTGCTGCTGTTGCTACTACTGCAACTGTTGCAACTACAACAAGAATAAGGGGGGGTACTCCCCCTGGGGGTCTCCCCAACGGAGGAGGACCCCTCCCTAGTGGGGTTATTAGCCATGGTGTTGTTGGCCCCTTTCTTTGTTTTTTTTGTTGTGTGCAGCTAATGTCAACATTGACGCCAGCCTAGGACAGCTGACACCAGCACCTGCTGCTTGTGTTATCTGCTGTTACTGTTGCTATGGAGTTTCTTCCCCCCTCTCCTTTTTGTGTGTGTGTATATTGATGACGTCAGTAGTGACGTCAGCAGTGATGAAAGCGGAATGCTAATGACATCAGTAGCGGTCATTGCTGGAGCCGCTGTTGTGCGGCTACAGCCATTGCTACTACTGCCGCAGCGACTACTACTGCTGATCTGCTATTGTAGCAACTGCTACGGCTAATGTGGATGTTGGTGCAGCTATGGTGGCTGCAGCTGTTATAGATGGTACTACTACTACTGTTGTTGTTGATACTGCTACTGTTGCTGCTTCTGTTGCTACTACTGTTACTGCTGTTGTAGCTTCTATTGTTGCTGCTGCTGCAACAACTACTGCTGCTGTTGCAGTTGCTACTTTTGTTGCAGTTGCCAGGCTGTAGTGTGCTACTGTGGCTGCTATAGTAGCTGTGGCACTGGCGGCAGCCACGGTAATGTTGTTGGTGGGGTGGGGGGTTTTTTTCTCCTTCGTGTTTTTTCCTTATGCTCCTCACAATGAGCTCTCTGCTCGCTGCAAGCAGCGGGCTGCGGGCAGCTGCAACAGCAGCTGCTGCTGCTGCTCGTTCCTGCTGTTGCTCATTGTTGCTACTGCTTGCTGTTGCTGCTGTTGCTCACTGCTGCTGCTACTGCTACTGTTGGTCGCTGCTGTTGTTTCTGGCTGGTGCCACTACTGCTGCGGGCTACTACCGCTGTGAGCTATTACTGCTGCCGGCTGCTGTTGCGCACCGCTGTAGCTGGCTACTGCTGCCATTGCTTGCTGCTGCTATCATCTGCTGCTGTTGCGGGCTCCTGCTGCCAGCCACTCCACCTGCATGATGTCACCACGTGCGTCGTCGCCAGCAAGCACCTCACGTGGTTTGCCGCTCACCTCCTCGTGCCTAGCGTGGGGGTCAGTGCTGCCGGAAAAAATCCGGCAGCATTTCCCCTGGCCCAGTGGCCGTGGGAAGACCTATAACGCCGCCACCAGGCAGGTCAATGCTGCCGGAAAAAATCTGGCAGCGTTTCCCCTGCACTAGCACGTATGGAGGGTCCGCCGACGTAGTCTGACACTTGTACGCCAGTCGTCTGCTTCTGCTGCTATGCTCTGGCTTTGATACCAAGAAGGAATCTACACTAGAGCGCGGGTTAGGGCAATGGCGGTGTTGATGGAGTGTGCGGGCGTCCACGCAAGTTGCTTAGTTAGCTGCCCCCTTAGTCTGCTGCTCTAGAGTCTAAGTCTGATTGCTCTAGATTTGTTACTCAGAAACGCGCACGCCTGTGTCAGCGTGAGAAAGCAGTTGAAAACCGGAAGTAACTGATTAGGAGTGAAGAATGAGCAACAATGGGATACTTCTCCAAGTTCTAGCTCCCTCCCACTGGTGTAGAACTTGTTACTCAGCTAGCCAACCAATAAGAATATAGTCCTAGACGTATTTTCTGGCAGGCAGGGTTTTCTCGGTGAGCCCTGCCAAATGCCTGACAGCCCAAAACCCGGGCGTTGTCCGTTTTGCCTGAAAACTGGAATATACCATAATACTAACATTGCGAAGGCAGTCCTGCGGTCAGATTCAGCTAGAAAAATAACAGCAAAGAGTCATGGCTGTCCGAACCCAGGCAGTGCCTACGACGCTCCATGATGCCAAACGGTGCCATGCAGCAAGAGACATGGACCCTAGGCAGAGCATGATGCTGCAGACCCAATGGCACAGTCAGAACCAGCGCTGGGTGCATGCAGACAACATCTGCAGTGGCATTGACCGCTAGCAGCCCGACCGTCGAGGAGGCTTGCCGATGGAGCTAAGTGTTGGTTATGGTCATGACACACGCAAGTGCCTTCTTGTCTCCGTGCACACGCACACCTCACCGCTGCAGGTGATTGATCTTGACTAAGGCTCATCAGTGTAAGACTGTGACGCAGCATGGGGCGCACAGTGGTGGTGACACCATCAAGTTGCATAGTGGTGACCACAACACCAACGCTGTCCTCATGACAAGTCTAAGTTTAGTGGTGATGGCACATGCCAAAATGGAGAGACATTTTCTTACATGCATGATTGTGGCATGACAGATTTCCTATACTCTTGCATGTTTCTAGCATAGTGCCCCCGGTTGCTGATCCCTCGGGACCACATGTTGGTTTATACCGATGTGTGAGAAACCGCCTGGAGCTCGCTCGCTCATGGGCCAGGTTCGATCTCTAGGTGGCGGAAGGGCCCCACGTCGAGTGGTTCGTACGTGTGGCCCGGTTAACCGGCTCTTATCACTCCGCTCTCTCGTTACTAACCTTACAGTGTTTTTCACACTCGCTCTTACTAGTCTTCTGGGCCTACCCCCCGATCCATGGTTTCACCTGTCGCCAGCTACTCGCTTGCTGCTCACTTGCTTGCTTGCTAGCTTAGCATTCAAGGCTAGCTATGGGTATCAGAGCAGGAGGGCTACCCCTCCCTGCCGCGACAATCCTGAGACCTCGTGAAACCTCTTTGGGTCACACCTAGGTGGCGGGTGATCTCGCACAAGCAACAATCCCACTGCGGCAGGTTGAGGTCGCAGCAGCAGCAGTCGTTCTACGCAGCCGCTGCTACTGTACCCGTGACTCAGGGTGTGCTCACTTCCAGCTTCCTGAGACCTTGTAAGACCTCTTTGGGTCACACCTCAGTAACGGGTAGTCCCGCTCAAGCCACAACCCCATTACAGCAGCTCAAGACTGCAACAGCAGTAGCCGTTCTGCACAGCCGCTGCCATTGCTCCTGTGACTCACGGCGTGCTCACTTCTGGCTTCTAAGATCTCGTGAGATCTCTTCGGGTCACACCTTAGTGGCGGGTGATCCCGCGCAAGCCACATCTCCATTGCGGCAGCTTGAGACCGCAGCATCAGCAGCAGTCGTTCTGTGCAGCCGCTGCCACTGCACTCGTAAATCATGGCGTGCTCACTCCCGGCTTCGACCGACGCGTGCACGTTGATACCATCACTCCTCAGCCACCGTGCACCCCCCCTTCCACTGTGCTTTTGCTCTCCGCACGCACGACAGATGCTTGAGTATCACCCGTTGCACTCGCACTCTGTGTGGTGACTTTGCCTAGTACACGCAGCTGCCCCGTGCCACACGGAGCATCGCACTTGCATCCGTGACTCCGCCCACAGTCCTTGCTGCAGCAGCGCACACTCCTAAGTAACTCAGGCTGCCCCCGGGCAGCCCTGCATCCGGCAAGCTGGCGTCTCCACCCGTGACCGAGCCTATCCTTATGTCGCCCACAGCAGCGCTGGACTGTCTCCGCATTGACAAGGAGCTCGCGTACTACGAGGAGCGTGCAGAGAGGGAGGTGTGGTCGCGGGTCCGTCGCAGCAGTCCGAGGTATCACCCCAGTGAAGACTACGACCCTGCTGACTACTACGAGTGGACGGACCCACGGGACTACACAACCCGTTGCCAGTCCACCGCCAACGACTCTCCGACGGTGCAGAACGAACCAGCTATGGCACCACAGCGTGACCACCGACCTCACCACTCTTCGGTAAGCCCGTCCATAGCCCATAGGATGCGCCTGCAACGCTGACGTGCTGCTCCCCGTGGCACGACCTCACCCTCTGCGTCAGCAGCGTCAGGAGCCCCTGCTTCGCGTCGTGCCGCATCTCCGGCCTTATCAGCTGTAGAGTCCTCGTCCTCTTTGCCTCCTGATATTCTTGTAGTCCTACGGTCTGCACTTGTGTCCAGTGCTACTGTGGCATCTACTTTTGCAGCCACTGCACGCGCTGCACGTGCACCAGCCACCACTGCCTCAGGGAGAGCCGTTGACACTTACACTGTAGCTGTTGTTGATCAGGGACCCTTGGCAGCTGCTCCTGTCAACGTAGCTACTCAGGTTGCTGCAACAACAGATGTAGTAGCATCAGCAGCAGCTGCAGCAGCCACAGCTCTCTCCAGTGCAGTTGAATCTATTCACACCTCCACATCACAGGCTTCGTCTCTGTCCTCCTCTTCCTCTCAGTGACTCGTCACATACAGTTGTTGATCTCGAGTGCTACAACCATCTCCACCTTGTCTGCTGTAGCACTGACAGGTGTAGCCTGCCTCATTGTCTCCGCATCAGCCACTATTGAAGTCGTCGCTTCCTCAGCTGCTACGGCTCTACCACCTCTGTTCTCCCTGTGCCGTCATGCCTAGTGAGCTTGGGCTCTCTTGGTCTCTCTCTCGCCTTGCCAGTTATGTGTTGGTGTGTTTGTGCGTCCAGGTTGTTGCCTTGCAGCGAAATTCCGACGTCCTTACCACACACTCCCCACGCCCACTGGGATAAGCGAAACTCTGTCGAAATTCTCTCGGCAGATACACGTCACTGGCAACATGCCAGCTGACGATGACCAATACACCGCCCTGCAAGCTGAGCTTCAGCGTGAGCGCAATGCGCTACAGGCAGCTCTCACTGCTCAGCGAGTTACTGAGGAGAAGTTATTGGCTGAGCAGGCGGACCAAGAGACCTTTGCGGATCACATTGCTGACCTGGTTCTTAATCGTCCTCAACCCACACTGCGCGACACTCAGTCTGCCAACATTGCTCCAGCGTTCTCCACCTCCCCCGCTTCCGCATCTGCCACCACTAGCACTTTCTCCTCTGATCCGCTTGCAGTTGCTGCAGCCGCTGGCACAGCCGCAGCCAAAGCACTTGGACCATCAGTACAGCGCATGCCCGACTTTGACTCTACTCCACCCCACTTCACCTCCAATCTCACATTCCATTCTTGGGAGGTTCGTTTCAGTGCTGGGCACAGGGGGAGCAGCTTCGGGAATACTACCATGAACCCAACCCCTCAGCTGCCCCACCTTTTGTGCCAATCGAGTCTGAGTCGGCACGAGCTGTTTGTGCCCTCATTCGAGCATGACCTGATGATCTCACTGGTGAGATCAGGTCTTACTTTGCAGACACTACACGCCGCACCCCCGCTGACCCAGTTGGGGCTTATGCCCTGATCAAAACGGCGCACGACAGTCACTAGACATGCAACACAGAGTGTCCTCATCGTCTAGTTCAACACGCTCTCCATGCGTGCTGATGAGACTGCTGACGCCTATTGGGCACGTAGTCTGCGACTGTTGCGCAACCTCGGCAAGGCCGCCCCTGGTCAGATCCTTGCGGTTTTGTCCATCGTCAACGACCTCATCCCTGAACTCAGTGACATCTTCCGCGAGGTGAAGGCAACAGAGCTTGAGCGCTTGGCTGCCATCCCTGTCCCCGCTGATGCACCCCCTGGCATTGGGGCTTTGTGGGAGTTTACCTCCCAACGTCTCACCGACTGGTGGAGCTCACTGCAGAATAAACGCATTCATCGCGCCGCCGTTGTAGCAGCAGCCACCGCACTCCCTTCTTCCTCCACCCCCTCTGCCTCAAGCTCACCCTCCACCCCCACCTCTACTACCACTGCCACATCTCTTGCTGCACAAGGGGGTGGTCGAGGTGGGGGGGTGGTAAAGGTAAAGGCCACGGGGGTGGCTCTGGCGGTGGGGGGCAGGGCAAGGGTGGCAAAGGTCACAGTTCTGATGGCATCGCGTCCTCCACTTCCTCCACCAGCACTGTCACGTGCTGGAACTGCGGTGCCACTGGTCATGCGGCACCCACATGCCCTGCCCCACCTAACGATGCACGCCTTGCCTCAGCTATGCGCGCTTACTGGGCACGCTCCTCGGGGTCTGGTGGTGGATCCGCACGCTCCTCCACGTCCACAGGGTCCGTTGTTGGCCCTGCATGCTCCTCCTCCTCCTCTTCACCTACAGCTGCTGCCTACAGCGCCGCTCTCTCCTCTCCGCCTCTGCCCGCACCCTGGGGTTGGCCCCCGGGGCTTGGTGGCCCTGCCTACTTCGGGCCTCCCTCTGGCTTCTACTCACCTCCACCATGGGCATCGCTCACTCCCAGTCCCCAACGTCCCTCACCTGGTGCACTCATCACCGGGCCATCTGATGACGACCGCCAGCTAGACTCTGCACTCTTTCACACAGTTCATCAACGACACCTCCGTGATCAGGGAGGTGAGAGTGTGCGTTCTGCTGAGGGAGGGTGCGTGTGCCATTGACTCGTCTCTTTGTGGGCCTCCCCCCGGCCATGTTCAGGGTTGTCCCCCGGCCGACGTTCCGTGGATTGGGCAGTGGCAGTCGTACAGTCTTCCTCGTTGTCTTGCCCCTTGTAGTCAACGCCTCTCTCCTCGCTTTGCTATTGCCACCGTGAATCGTGACCCTGCGTCTGTCCGCGTGACGGGTGGCTTCTGAATCCTTTATTCACGGGCCACCCACCACGTGACCTCTTGTCGCTCCTCGTTTGTGTCTTTGGGTCCCGTTGGCTCTTTTCGCTTTGTTCGCACTGGCTCCGGCCAGCTTCTCCCTGTCCAGGGAGTTGGGGTTGTCCGCTTCGTTGGCCCTAGGGAGGAACTCTTCATCCCTGACGTTCTGTACGTGCCCGCCATTGAACTCAGTCTATTGTCTGTTACGACTCTCGACGACCAGGGCATGGACTTCTCCTCTAGCCGTGGCATTGCCTCTGTGTTGCATTGCACCACCAGTCGTGTTTTATTGCGTGGCACTCGCTGTGACCGCCTG
The DNA here is from genome assembly GCA_023375785.1 of Penium margaritaceum. Lineage (NCBI taxonomy): Eukaryota > Viridiplantae > Streptophyta > Zygnematophyceae > Desmidiales > Peniaceae > Penium > Penium margaritaceum. The sequence continues at coordinate 100,264 of SZWC01002937.1, read as the reverse complement.
TTTCACGTGCCCTCGTTTGCACCCCATCCTTCCTCGACCGCCGTTCTTCATGTGGCCCGCTCAGTCACTCCTGCCCATGCACAGTTGCTCCATCGCCGCCTCTGTCACATTCACACTGCTGCGATTGACAGTCTGCTCCGCGACATGCCCGCTCATGGCCTTGATGCCGACACGTTCTCTGCACCCTGCCCTACTAACTGCTTTGACTGTGTGCAAGGCAAGATGCATCGCTCCCCATTTTCCACGTCTGAGTCCCACACTTCTCACCCACTTGACCTCCTGCACACTGACGTCATGGGACCCCTTGCCCATGACGCTCTTGGAGGTGTCAGTCGTTATGTCCTTTGTCTCACAGACGACTAATCTCGCATGCGCCAGGTCTTTGCACTTCGCCAAAAGGGTGACGTTTGTCCCACTCTAGAGTCCTGGCTGCCGCAGGCTGACCTGGGCTGTGGTCGCAGACTCAAAGTCTTTCACTTTGATCATGGTGGTGAATTCATGGGTCCCACTGCTCGCTTCTTGACATCTCGTGGGGTGTGCATGGAACCTTTGGCTCCCTACACACCCCAACAAAATGGGGTCTCTGAACGCTGGAAATGCACTCTTGCCGACGGTGTCCGTACTCTCCTCAGTGAGTCGTCCCTCTCCCCCGTCTTTTCCTTCGAGGCCATGTCCTACATGACCTGGGCGTGGAACCGTGTGCCTCACGGTCCTCTTCCTCGTCATGTCACCCCCTTTGAACGCTGGTACAGCCGCCGTGCTGACCTCCGTCTGGCTCGTGTCTTGGGTTGTGTGGCTACCGTCTGGTTGCTCGAAGACTTCCTTGCCGGCAAACTCAGCCCTCGCGCTCGCCTCTGCACCTTTCTTGGTGTGTCAGCCATGTCGAAGGCATGGCGCTTCTGGGACCCCGACCGTTCTCGTGTCATTGAGTCACGTGACGCCCTCTTCTTCGAGGATGTCTTTCCCCGTGACCTGTCTCATGTCCCTCCTCCTTCTTCTCTCTCCTCGCTTTGTCGGCTTGGGAGGGATGGGTCTGTTCCAGGGTTTGTTCCAGCCTCCGATCTCCGAGTGTCCTCCTCTCCCTCTCACACAGTGTCCCCTGCTGTCACCCCCACGCAGAGTGATGAGGACTGTCCCTCCGAGGACTCCCCCTCTTCTGAGTTGGGGGCATCAGAATCCTCCTTGGAGTCCGCTTCCTCGCCCTCCACTGGCAGTCACGAGTCCTCGCACTCGGGACCCACTCCCGCACAGTCCACCACCCACTCACCTCCCAGCTCATCTCCTACCTCTTCGTCTCCTCCAGTGCTTGACACTGCCGTAGGTGACACTCCTCAAGCTCCGATCTCCGGTCCTCAGCCTTACACTCATGGAGGGAGACTGCGTGCCCTTCCTCCCTCTCTGTCTTCTCAGCCCTCCCATGAGCGCCCCTGCTCGTCCAGGGCACCTGCTGAGTCTGTCCCCGTGGACTCGTCCACTGCCTCTCAGTCCACTCAGCGGGTCACCCGCTCCAGAGCCTCCTCCTCCATAGCTGGTCGGTCCCTCAGTGGGACCCACCGGCCTTGATGCACTAGGTCTGTCCGTGGGTGTTGTACATCCGAACTGCGCAGTTGGCTATGCTCTTGTAGCCCATGAGTTCCATAGTGCTCTTGATTCCTCTGTCGCTGGTTATGTCGCCGCATGCTTTGCAACCTCTGGCCTTCCCGTTCTTCCCCCTGAGCCGACCACTGTTCGGCAGGCTCGTGAGGCAGCAGACGCTGTCCTCTGGGAGAAGGCTATGCAGGAGGAGCTTACAGCTCTCCAGGAACATGGAGTCTTTGAGGTCGTGGATCTGCCTACAGGCCGCAAGGGAGTCTCTGCCCGGTGGTTCCTTCGGCGCAAGTTGAAGCCCGATGGAACGATCGACCGGTACAAGGCTCGTCTTACGGCTAAGGGTTTCTCCCAGATCCATGGAGTTGACTTTGATGAGACCTTCGTACCAGTCGTGAGGTACACCACTGCTCGAGCACTGTTGAGTCTCGTCGCCTAGCACGACTGGGAACTGGAGCAGATGGATGTCAACAACGCCTTCCTGCATGGAAAGCTCGACGAAGAAATCTACATGATTCAGCCCCCTAGCTTCAACGATGGCACGAACAAGGTCTGGCGACTGCGCAAAGCCCTCTATGGGCTCAAGCAGTCACCTCATTGTTGGAACATGGAGATCTCCTTGACTCTTGAGCGGGGAGGTTACCGTCGCAACACGGTCGATCAAGCGCTCTTCTTGAGCGTCCCCTCTGAGCCGTTCGTAGCCATACCGGTCTACGTTGATGACCTGCTCATTGCCTCACCCAGCCTTGTAGCTGTCCAGTCAGTGAAGAATCTGCTGCAGTCTGTGTACAAGATTAAGGATCTTGGTCCGGCACGAGTCTTTCTGGGGATGGAGCTTGAGCGTAACCGTCAGTGTCGCACTCTGCACGTTCACCAGGCTGCTTACATTCGCACACTGGGGGAACGCTTCACCTCACTTCTTGCAGGCATTCCCACTGCATCCACACCAATTACTCCAGCAGGTAAGCGCATGCTAAAGTCACTGGATTCAGCGCAGCTGGGGGAGCCTGTTGACATCACCGACTCCCTTAGTGTGGTCGGCTCTCTCATGTACCTCGCCACCACCACTCGGGCGGATGTGGCCTTCGCGGTCAACTTCCTTGCTCAGTTCTCCCAGCAGCCTCGAAAGAAACATCTCGAGGCCACACTGCGTGTGGTCCGCTACGCGTTGTCCACTGCACGCGTGGGACTCTGCTACCGTGCCCAGCCTTCAGTGGTCATTGACGGCTACACAGACAGTGACTGGGCTCATGACACAGATGCTCGTAGCCGTACTGGCTACATCTTTCTCGTCGGTGGGACTGCTGTCTCATGGAAGAGTGGAAAACAGGGCTGTGTTGCTCGAAGCTCCAGTGAGGCCGAGTACGTGGCTCTAGGCGCAGGTACGTGTGAGAGTGTGTGGTTGTCCCGCTTGTTGCAGCAGTTGCGTGTCTCCATTCGTTGCATCACCCTACGCTGTGACAACCAGAGTGCAAAGGCAATCGCCGAGCACGATGGCATGCATCACTCTCGCACTAAGCACATCAACATTGAGCATCACTTTGTACGCGAGCGTATTGCTCCTGGAGAAGTTCAGGTCGTCTGGGTCGACACTCGTCAGCAGCGTGCAGACTTTCTCACCAAAGCGCTCAGCAATGGAATGTTCAAGGCGGCCGTGCATGCTGTTGGCTTGCTGCGCTCTCGTGATGCCCCAGGTTGACTTGAGTCTTGTGATGCTCCCTTTAATCTGCGTTCTCTGTGTGTGTGTCCTGCTCCTCTGTGGGTCATTGGGGAGTGTTGGTTATGGTCATGACACACGCAAGTGCCCTCTTGTCTCCGTGCACACACACACCGCACCACTACAGGTGATTGATCTTGACTGAGGCTCATCGGTGCAAGGTTGCGACGCAGCATGGGGCACACAGTGGTGGTGACACCATCAAGATGCATAGTGGTGACCACAACACCAACGCTATCCTCATGACAAGTCTCAGTTTAGTGATGATGGCACATGCCAAAATGGAGATACATTTCCTGACAAGCATGATTGTGGCATGACAGATTTCCTATACTCTTGCATGTTTCTAGCGTAGTGCCCCGGGTTGTTGATCCCTCGGGACCACATGTTGGTTTATACCGACGTGTGAGAAACCGCCTGGAGCTCGCTCGCTCCAGGGCTAGGTTCGATCCCTGGGTGGCGGTCGGGCCCCACGTCGAGTGGTTCGCGTGGGTGGCCCGGTTAACCGGCTCTTACCACTCCGCTCGCTCGTTACTAACCTTACAGTGTTTTTCACACTCGCTCTTACTAGTCTTCTGAGCCTGCCCCCACGATCCATGGTTTCACCTATCGCCAGCTACTCGCTTGCTGCTCACTTGCTTGCTTGCTAGCTTAGCATTCAAGGCTACCTACACTGAGCACGTCGCCGGAGGGAGGAGGCTATAGCGAACTGCGAGTAGGCCTCAGCGTGCGTCAGCTCCACTGGACGACACTCCAGCAGCGTCGAGTTTCGCCGGCAGTCATCTGCACGCCGATGTACACAAGACGGGAGGACAAAACAGAGCACAATGAGAGATGCGCAAAAATCAACACAGAGTACGTCATCGAGGACATCCTTGGTCATTGACGACGAGGCAAAACGACATAATATGTTGTCAAGTGGCACGACTATGAGGCCCGCACAACAGCTGTGAACCCTAGGACAACCTTCGAGACGTGGATCACCTAATCAACGGCAATTACCGCCGTCACTGGGCCACGTTTGTCTGCGCGCCTAGACGTCGCGGAGGGGGTGAAGTATTACGCACCAGTGTATAGGAGTCCCCAATCTTTTTGAGAGGGCATTTTTTTTATTACAAAAACAGCCCATTGCATCGCAAGACCGCGATATTCACTCCGACAGTCAAGGGCAAACCAGCCAACTAACTCGCCTTGACTGAATCTTCCCGAACCTTCTGACAACTTCGACCACTCTTGGGATTCCAGAACAGAAGTACCACGACCTTTCGGTCAAATTCTCGATGCACAGAGAAGAATCCGGATTTATAAAGATGTGCCTCGCATCTTCATTGTCGATACTCAAAGTCCCTGATTCTCGACAGACCTTCTCGAATCCGACCACTCGCGACGCGACTCTGCACTTGTTGCTCGAAAATCGACCCAATGATCCCGACTATGTCTCATTCATAACTGGATACTTGTATATATATGTCTGATCATTTCGACACTTGCCATTGAAGTACACTTACAGCTAATTACATATCGAGAAAGTGTCCCAAATTCTAAATTGTGTTCTGCCTCGCAACTTCTACATGTTCACCATCCACGCTTAGTTTGGAATAACATGAACTACCCACGTTCTGTTTGGCGAGAATGTGTCTATTGGTTGAATGAAGGATCAAAGTGAGGGTAAGAGGAGATATATTTCCCAGACTGAATACTTGGAAGACGTTGGGAAGCCATCAGGGGCATAGTAGAAGATTGCCTACATTAACCGTCTTGTAGTTTCCCGCTTTGAAAATTTGAAATGCCGTTGCACAGCAAGTGTACGTGCTCGACTATTGGCCGGCAGCACGCCAGTAGGCATTTCCCGCCGCCCTCAGCTGCGAATGTGTGTATTTCCAGTTGTCATGTAGTTGCGATTGTTAACTAGTTCTGATAATATGCACTCAGGAGATTTGTGTGTTTGGATCGTGATGTTTGCTGCATAAATATTGAAAGGAAAGTTGATACACTGAATTTAAGCAACCAAGCAGTGTTGATTTTCCCGGCTTGCTGTACCTGTTCGCGCGCTGCCGTTGCAACGGGGTTGATGCCGTCGGGCAGGTTGGCAGGAGGCTCGCATGTGCGGAATGACGCATCGCCTATGCGTACGAGGCCCAGGGAAGGGCTTGAGGCCCCTATCCGACCCGTGAGCGGGTTACCGCATTGGCCCACTGGCCGCACGAAATATCTTTTAGCTGACGATAAAAAGTGCGTGGCTTGACGGGCCAACGCCGCTCATCCACCGGCGACGGTCCCTCCCAGCTAGGTTGAACGACCACGTTCGGAGCAGTAGGTGTTTCGGACGCAGTAGATCTGGTTCCTCGATAGCGGCAGCGGGAACAGCAAAGGGGGTAACAAGTGATGGCAGCATTGCCCGAGTCTCATACTCTCATCGCACAGCTTTATCGCTCCACAGGACTTCACACCTACGCAGCGAAGGCAGCTCAGGACCAGACTCACGACCGAGGAAATACGTTTTTTCTCCCCTCGTAACCTTGACGCTTCTCTCCCAGATCAGCGTCGCCCGATGCCTAAGGCAGCGAAGAGCAAGCCTGAGAAGGCTCCCAAGAAGAAGAAGGATCCCGATGCTCCCAGGCGGCCAAGGGCTCCATACATTTTTTTCTGCCAAGAGAACAGGGAAAAGATAAAGACGGATAATCCGGGTATCGGCTTCGGCGAGATCGGCAAGATGCTCGGAGCCCAGTGGTCGGACATGGACGAGTCGCAAAAAGAGGTAGGTGCAACACCTCTGTAACCTCTTGTTTGTCTTTTTGTCGATGTGGCAACTTTCTACCTTGTTGTAATACTGTCCTGGCTGTCGCGTTCTTTGACCGAAAATTTTGCAGCCTTATGTGAAGATGGCCGAGGATGACAAAAAAAGATACCAGTCGGAGATGGAGAGCTATGAGGGCGCCGCCGACGAATGAGCATGGATGGCTCTTCTGCATGACTGAGGGTGTTCCTGTGGTGGTGTAAGGCTCGTTCTGTAGAGAAGTGCCCTGTCCTTGCTCTCGCATTTCTACCATGTCTACGTACGCCCTTGACCGCCGGCAGTACGGGCCCATGCACCTGCTTCGATAGGGGTTTAGCTTTGTTGGGATGTGGTTCTCACTGGATGCAGCCTTTCCTCATAGGTCGCTGTGGGCATGCGTTTCCCGAGTTGCTGGCAGCGCCTCTCATGAAGTTTGTTCCAAGGTACCGACCTGATGTCATGTTACCAGCACTGCGAATGCTGCCGCTTTGTGCGTCATTTGGTCAGTCTCTTGGGAGTACCTCGTGTGTAGGGGCGGTGGATTGAAGGCAGTGTCTTCCCCTTCCAGGCATCTCGTGTAGCTAATGTTTCGGCTGCCCTTTTAGGATTCAGTGTTTTTTGCTGTCACCTTGTCCTGTTGCAAAGTGAGACGGTGGCATACGAGGAAATTGTGGTGGAGCAGATTTGGAAAGAACTAACTTCCAGGTACTTTCTGCGATGTGAGATCTTGACCGGTCAAATACAGAAGCCTTGTCAGGTTTTGGAGTACTCATGGAGAGCATTCATTGTATCATGTTAAGCTGGAGTGTTTCATGCTTGTCACATTCTTCTATCCCAACGGCCAGATAGAGGCGAGTTGTCTTCAATGACTCAGGAGAGGAAGATTCTACAACAGAAGCCTGGATGCATGACCATTGCACTCCTTCCAGAGACTAGACTACGGAGTAGATTCTGCATTTCTCTCACAAATAGCCACGAGTTTGTCATCAGTTCATGGGTGAGGTGGACCACATGTTCTGAGAAATGAAGAGGTTTGAAGGTGGTGTATCTATCTTGAAAAGACTTTCTTAATTAGCCATGTGGCCACTCATGAAAGTCTAAAACAATTCCTATGGTCATGTGAAGAAAATTTCTGGAATGAAGGTGAATGACCCCTGGGACCTGGACTGTGGAGACTGTACTATGTGTAGGCAGAAACATTTGAGAGGGGGAGGGGGGGGGGGGGGGGGGTGGGGGGGGGGCTGTATAATGCCAGTTGCATAGGTGTGTGAAATGTGGCTTGTGTGGTGTGGAGATATGATCATGAATGAAAGATGAGCTCACATCAAAACCAAAGGATCCAGACAATAATACGAACATAGAACTTTCTAAGAAACTGAAAGGAAGCTTCCTAGCCTTGTTGCTCACGTGGCGACACGGTCCATTCAGCTGGCGCATTAGCAAGCGAGCAGATGCAACAAATAGCAAGAGTCGGGCTAGGAAGACGTGCAAAGTCTCATAAGCTCCAATAGCTTAGACATGCAGAGAGATTGATAGCTGACAAGCACACCCAGCATAAATACCTGCCGCTGCGCACGGCAGGTGACGCACGCGACAGTGTTATTTTGTCCTAAAACCGGCCCAAAACCACTGTTTTGACCGTAATACCGCGCACATGCATCCAAACGCAACACCGCCTGAACTTAACGACGCAGAATCCCAAGCGGGTCGCTACGATTGGTCACACACACAAGTCCGGCATCGATCGGTGGACAGACAATGTAAAACATGCAAATCGGGCTCGAGAGCTAGTCCACTGAGAAAACTCTAGCGAATGTAGAAAAACTGCAAAGCACCCAAGCAAGCACACAGGACGTCGTGGCAGCTGTCTGGCAGTAGCTAGTGGGAAGAGCCTGACAGAATGCATGCAAGCAAGTGCTGGGCAGTTGGGCAGAAATCAACTGCAAGGGTCTGACTAGCACGATGCATCCACGTGTGTGGCTGAAAGCAATGCACAGAGAGAGAGAGAGAGAGAGAGAGAGAGAGAGAGAGAGAGAGAGAGAGAGAGAGAGAGAGAGAGAGAGAGAGAGAGAGAGAGAGAGAGAGAGAGGGAGAGAGAGAGAGAG
>SZWC01002937.1:52185-74629 GCA_023375785.1 Penium margaritaceum | reverse complement strand
CTGTCCAGTCCTAGAACTCAAAAGCACATTCCTAAGAAGTGGCTTGACCCTGCCACATCACCAAGAGACTTGCGCTGTGGGCTTGACACATAAGCATCCTTGTGCCAAGGTGACTGATCAGCCGTGTTGCTTCCCAGAAGCAATGGACTTTCTTTCTTGGAAGCTTCTAAAACAACCAAGATGTGCATGGAGCCAGGATCGAGCTCATGACCTCTCACTTGGCCAAATCAACAAAATGGCCAAGTTAACCACTCACCTACATGGTGTACTCACAGGTCATATCTCACATGAGACAGAGCATAGTTGAGTCACCCTACAACAAATCCAGGGGTCATACCTCCACAAGGGGCAGAGCATTCCTGATCCGTCGTACAAGACTGAACAAGGGGCAAACATATTCAACAGTTTCTTGGCATGGAGATCATGCGAGATAGCAAACGTCGGGCGCTACTACTGCATCAGGCTCGATACGCACGTGTTGTGGAGGAGCGCTTCAGTGACCTCCTTGGCGCAGTGCCCACCACTTCCACACCTCTCATGCCCGATGGGCAGGATGCCATGAAGGTGGACGATCCCACCCAGCTGTGGGAGACAGTGGACGTAACCTTGTACCTCCGTCTCATTGGATCTCTGATGTACCTGGCCACTAACACACGTCCTGACATCACTTTTATTGTGAACCTCCTCGCTCAGTTTTTGTAGGCTCCACATGCCAGTTCCATTCACGCGGCTGTGCAAGTGGTGCGGTATGTGGTCTCCACACCGTACCTCGGACTATGCTTTTGCCGGTATTGTTCGGTGCTCCTTGACGGCTACATTGACAGCGACTGGGCCTGGAGCCCAGATGGACGCAGTCACACCGGTTACTTGGAACCGTTATGTCCTGGCGCAGCGGGAAGCAGGGCTGCATTGCACGTAGCTCATCAGAGGCAGAGTATGTTGCTCTTGATGCAGGGGCTACTGAGGCGGTATGGCTTCACCGCACTGTTCCTTGATTTTGGTCAGTCAGTACCCGCCATTGTGCTTCGTTGCGACAACCAGAGTTCTCTCGCCATTGCGGAGAACTTTGGTGCCTTTCACACTCGCACAAAGCACATTGCGGTTGAGCATCACTTTGTGCATGATCTGGTGGAGCGACACGTGATATCCATCATATGGGTTAACACTGACATGCAACGTGTTGATTTCTTGATGTAGGCACTTGCTTGCGGGAAGTTCCTGGTGGCCACTCGTTCTATTAGGCTTCGCCCTTTGCCTCAGAGTGATTTATTCTGAGCTGTATCCGTGTCACATCTGTTTTTGCAATCGTTGTTGTACTCGTCTCAGTGCTGCATATGTATGGACATGCGTACCATCGGGTCATGGGGGAGCGTTGTCATTTGTGATGTTCCTGTCGACCTGTACAGCTTACTGTGACCACTCGGTCGTGCAAATCCCTGATGCGGACCCCGGTGGTACCGGTGCAGCGTCTGGTTGTGGACTACCAGCTTGGAGCTGATGGACGACCGTTCCAGAGCTCTGGACACTGCCCGGGACCTCTTGTAGGTTTTTCTACAGCACGCATGAGTTTTTTGGTGGACTGGCCATGGGCACGATTTGCATGTTTTGCATTGTGTGTCCACCGCTTGATGCTGGATGTATGCATTTGACCAGTTGTAGCATCCTGCTTGTGATCCTGCACGTCTAGGTTCAGACGGTATAGCGTTTGGATATATCTACGCAGTGTTATGGCCAAAACAGTGGTTTTGGGCTGGTTTTAGGACAGATCTTGCAGTGCCGCGTGCGACACCCGCCGTGCGCCGCGGCAGGTATATATGCCATGGACCTGTCATTTTTCATTTCTCTCTGCAAATGCTATTGAAGCATTCTGACACTTTGCCTTGTGTCTCCTAGCCAGACTCTTGCCGTTGTGTGCAGGACCTGTGACTGTTGTCACCGTCTGACCAGGTACTAACGCATGGTCGGCGGCTGTATCACTAGGAAGCTTCCACACATCTTCTTACAGACATGCCAGAACAATGAGCCGTCTCAAATAGACAGGCCACGTCGACAAGAGCTATGTCCTGATAGGCTGCATGCCTATGTCATGTCCCACAATAAGGATCTAGCTATGATAAATGTCTTCCGGGCGCCTGTGAGGCTGCAGGTCTTCTGCCACCGTTGCCATGCCAGGGATCTGCACGTGGATGGACATGAGCCAAGGTCACCGTAAGTTGTGTATGACACACACAAAAATTCTCCGCCATGACCGAAGGGTGATACACGTCCATGCACCTGCACACAGTGACGCTGTACAAGATAAGACACACACAGACGCTTGAGGCATCAAGTACAATACTTGCAAGATGGCACATCAGGAGTCAACCTGCAACGGGAACGGGGCAGAGTCCCACGGAACGAGTGGCCGCATGAAACTTCGAGCGACCCAAAGCTTTGGTCAGAATGTCAGCGCGCTATCTATCAGTGCCCACATGGATGACTCGGATCTCACCATGGTCAACCAGGTCACGCACGAAGTTATGCTCGACGTTGATGTGCTTCGTTCATGCATGGAACACACCTGAGTTCTTGGCGATGGCCTCCGCGCTCATGTTGTCACACTGAAGCACCACGAGAGGAATGGATTGACGTAATTCACGTAACAGACGGACAAGCCAGACGCACTGAGTTGCACCGGCACCCAAAGCAACATACTCTACCTCCGTAGTGCTACGTGCAATGTAGCCCTACTTCCCACTGCACCAGGATACCAAAGTACCCCCAATGAGGAAGATGGAGCCAGTGCGTCTCTTGCCATCTGGACTCCACGCCCAGTCACTGTCTGTGTACACGTCAAGCACGACGGACACCTGCTTGCGGAAGCACAGATCGAAGTGTACGGTGGACAGGATGTAGCGCACACACCGGACTAGTGCCTCCAGTGTTCGCTGGCGCGAAGCCTGCGAGAACTGGGCAAGCAGGTTGAAAGTGAAGGCAATGTCGGGCCATGCCATGGTGGCCAAGGACATGAGCAAGCCAATGACTCACAGGTACAGGGTCACGTCGACTGGCTCCCCCATGTCAGCTGGGTTGTTCACATTCAGGTTGACCTATCCTTCAGGGGTCATGGGCGTGGAGGCAATGCGAACGGCAGCGAGGAGGTCATTGAAGCACTTCCCCATAGCCTCTACGTAGCGTACCTGATGGATGCGGAGCATGCGATGGATACGGTCATGCACAATTTCCATCTCCAGACAGACGGAGGCCTCACCGAGGTCTTTCATCTTGTAGGCCGAGGAGAGAACAACCTTGCCACGGTCACTACTTCCAGGTCAGGCGAGGCGATAAGAAGATCATCCACGTAGACGAGGATGGCACTGAGCAACGCTAGGGACTACGGGAGGAACAGGGATAGGTCAGCGTCACTTTGAACGTACCTGGTGCGTCTCAGCATGTTGGTGATCCCATGGTTCCAGCAGCAAGGCAATTGCTTCAGGCCGTACAAGGCCTTCCGTAGCCGGTACACGCAACCAGTGCCATCCTCAAAGCCGGGTGGCCGGACCATGTAGATGTCCTCATCAAGGTCCCCATTAAAAAACACGTTGTTGACATCCATCTGATGCAGCTCCCAGTCATGATGTGCCAACTGGCTCAGCAACGTCAGTGCCATCATCATTCGACCAACAGGGATAAAGGTCTCGGTGTAGTCCACACTAGAAACCTGGGAGAACCCCTTTGCCGTCAGGCGGGCTTTCCAGCGCTCCACCATACCGTCTGGTTTGTGCTTCTTGCAAAGAACCCACTTGGCCTTGATGGCCTTGCAGTTCTTTGGCAAGTCCACCAACACGAAGGCGCCGTACTCACGGATGGCGTCGAGCTCAGCCTGGCAAGCAGCTCGCCACTACTCAGCATCGAGGGTTGACAAGGCCTCAGGCAGAGTGGTGGGATCGGGAGACGACAATGTAACAGTGGGTGTGGCCAGGGCATACGTTGCTGAGGGAGGGTCCATCGTGACCATGGACTCAGTAGCGTCACGAGTGAGGTCGCGCTCATGGGCAAGCAGTTCCACGCCAGTGGCACAGCCCGGGTGAACCTCCGTGAGGTTGCAAACACTCAGCCTGATGGCCTTCGTGCAAGGGTCACCGCTGACAACGTTACGCATGGGGCAAGGTCAAAGGCGCCTGCTTGCGTCACTACTTGCGGCCGGTGATGCAGGGCGAGGGGCGAGGCGCTTGTCCTGGAGACTGCTATCGCTGATCGGAGCAGGACGCAGGCACCTGCCGGGTGCCTGTGTGTAGGAGTCAGATGGGACAGGAGTAGAGGCCGCCGCCCACTTAGATGCAGGCGTGGGCTGCACGCTAGGCATGTTAGCAGAGGATGGCATGGCCTCAGTGACCGGGGACGGCTCCAGAGATGTGGTAGAGATCATCAATGACCGTCCCATTGAGGACAGTCTCCCGGGTGTCACGCACAAAGTTACAAGCATCAACAGCTGTGTGCTTGACACCCAGGCCCTTCTTGGTGCAAGCACGGACAGACAACAGACTGGGTTCAAGATCAGGGACAGAGAGGACCTTGGAGATGTACACGGGACCGGCTGGCCCGGTGAACTGCACAACCCCAACATCCTGGACAGGGACCTCATGGCCAGCTATAGTGCGGACAGAGCGAACGGTACTAATGGGATGCAGGACGATGAAGGCGTCACGATGACACGTCATGTGATGGATGGCACCGGAGTCGACAACCCAGGTGGCTTCCGTGACGTGCGTACAGGGGAAAAATGGCACTCGACGACGGAACTGGACGTGAAAGCATGGCGTGTGTGGACGACGTAACAAGGCGAACGTCGGAGCGCACATGAGACGCATGCAACCAGGACACATCATCAAGACCAGCATGCACACACGACTGCACAAGGGCACCATCATAGGCATCATCACGCAGTAGGAAAGACAGTCCACAAGCCGTAGGACCCCCCGGCCCTGTCAACCCACTCGCACCTCCCTGAGATGAGTGCAAGGCGAGAAGTTGGTACAGCTCGGCGATCGTCGTATCCCGGTCGGCGAGCGCCTGGCAGTGAGGTTCGGCTGGGGTGGTCACTGTGGCTTCGGGCTGCTCTGGAATGGCTATGGTTGTGGCAGCCAAGCGGGCGGTTGCGTTGGACGTCTGGAGCATGTGTGCCTTGTGCACGTGCTACAATCCGCGTATGATCTTTGTCCAGTCCAGTGGGCGGCCTGTCAGGCGAGTGCAGTCGGGGTAGCGATGGTCCCCGTCGTAGTTGATGCATAGGAGCCGGTGACCCTGAGTGCTCCCGGAGCCACTGCTTCCACCGATGCTGCTGCTGCGGCTGATGCTGCTCAAGCTGGTACTATCGCTGATCCCGCCGTTGCCATTGCCACCGGCAGACGACTTACGACCCTTCTTCCCCTGGGCTGGTGCTGTTGACGCTACAGGTGGCAGCGAGGAGGACGCGGTGGCAATTGCTGCTGATGCGATGCTGTAGTGGGCGCGATTTGTTGTGTCCACGCTGGTGACCTCCAAGAAGTGGAGAGTGGCCCAGCGCATCAGCGTCCCGTCACCCCCCATGTCACGTAGCAGAGACTGGTCAAAGCCGCTGAAGACGCGTACGTAGTCAGGGTGGATGGTGTAGAGAATTATCTAAAGGGCTATGTACTACGCAGGGGCATCGTCTCCTAGGTCCTCATGCAGCTGGATCACCCGGTGCCAGTAGTCGGGTGCAGACTCCTAAGGAGTCTGGTAGAGGGAGTTGAAGGTGGCCAAGGTGGCACCCTCAAAGAGGGTGATGGCCAGTGCCCACGCCGCGTAAGGGTCAGCTCCCATGTCGGTGCCCATGCGAGTCGCCAAGGAAGCGACTGGAGTCCTTGGTGTAGGCTGGGACGACCTTCATCAGGCCGTAGGCGGCGCGCCTATGTAGATAGGCGTGCTATCTACATCTGGATGGATTCAGATTCCTGGTAGGGGGTGAAGTAGCATGCAAGGACCCCCTCACTCATGGCCCACATACCGAAGCATGGCTCCCAAGATTTGTAGTCGTCCCCAGTCCAGAAGCCGGGTGGGTCCAACTCAAACCACTTGGGTGACCGTCGGCAAGGCGACAATCGAAGCCCCTGTAGGGCCAGGCACAGACAAGGCAACCCACTTGTCCATACAAGCACGCAGAGCCAGCTCCTCAAAGCTCAGTGGGCGGTGAGCCGAGCCTAGGCCGAGGTCGATGCTGGAGCTCGTGCCCTGGAGGGCGGTATTTACCTCACGCGCTCTATGGCATGCCTCCAGGCGTAGGAGGCATGCACGCGGCAACTCCTCCTCGCCCTCATCCCCAGTGTCGGAGTGGGCCTTAGCTATCTTATTAGTAGGGCTGCCGGGGGCAAGGTGGTCCTCGCTCAGGCTGGCTGGTTGTCATTGTTGCTGGAGCAGTAAGCCGTTGATCGGGTCTTGCAGCTCAGTGACTTGCTTTGTCAGCATCTGGCGGCTTTCTGCCTGCAGGTCGGCCAGCGCACGCACCTGATGCGCCAAGGTTTTCAGACTCAGAGGCCGCTGCTGTTGTAGCTGCTACTACTGCTGTAGCTGCTGCTGCTGGTGCTGCTGTTGCTAGTGCTATTGTTGTTTCTGTTGCTACTGCTACTTTTGTTGTTGCTGCTGCTACTATGGTGACATTGGTGGTGGTCGGCGCTGGCTACTAACAGACGTGTCCTCGGCAGCTGCGTTAGTGGCGGTGCTCGTGGGGTTTGTTTCAGCATGATGGCCGGGCACTGTTGCTGAGTATGGAGGAACGGAAACAATGGTCTGAATGACAACCTGACTAAATTTCTCGAGGCCTTAGAGTGCTGGCAAAAAAATGATGTTTTGGTGAGAATCTTTCCTAAGGTCCCGATGACATCAGCAGGGGCAATGCTGATGTTAGCATAAGAGCTGATGACGTCAGTACTGACGGGCAGCCTGAGATGGATCCCTAGGCCCCGCCAGGGGGTGCTGGACCCCCTTCACTCTCTCCCTTGACGTCTTCTCCTCTGTTGTCCCTCACTGACCTTCCTCCCGGTCGCACGGTGATCAAGGCCAAGTAGGTCTTGCGCAATAAGTTCACCGCCTCAGGAACCCTCGACCGGTACAAGGCTCGCCTCACCGCAAAGGGCTATTCCTAGGTTCCCGGCGTCGACTTTACCGACACGTACGCCCCTGTCAACCGTTTTACGATGAGTCGTGTTGTCATCTGTGCTGCAGCTTTCTTTCAATGGGAGCTCCACCAGGTGGACGTGAATAACGCCTTCCTCCACGGTCTTCTTGAGAAGGAACTGTGGAGTGCCGCCTCCGTCGTGCGCTCTACGCTCTTCGCCAGTCTCCTCGTTCTTGGAACGAGGAACTATCGTCCACCCTTGTCCGTGGTGGTTTCCGTCCCAGTCAGTCCGACCCCTCCCTCTTCGTTGGTGGCACGACCCTCGTACCCGCCTTCATTCTGGTGTATATAGATGACCTGCTCATCACCTCTCCTTCCTCCTCTGTGATTTCCAAGGCAAAGGCTCTCCTCTCCTCGGCGCATCGTATGAAAGATCTTGGTCTTGCGGCCATGTTCTTGGGGATGCAGATTGAGCGCCTCCCTAGCTGTCTATTGGTCCATCAGCAGTGCTATGTCCAGACCCTCGCGGACCGCTTTGCTTCCGTTGTCAACCTCTCTCGTCCCCTTCCCGCTGCCTCCTCACCCATGCCATTGGGGACCCAGCTCGCCCTTCGTGTGGCCCAGGACACAGAGTCGGGTGCGCTAGAGTCCATCGTCACCTTTCAGTCCATCATTGGTGCGCTCACGTACTTGGCTGGCACCACTCGTCTGGACATCGCTTGCGCGGTGAATTTCATCGCCGAGTATGCCCGCGAGCCTCGGATAGCTCACCTCCAGGTGGTCGCGTACGTCCTTCGCTATGTCCTCGGGTCTGCTTGGCCGGCCTCGTCTTCCAGAACGGGTCTAGCGTGCCGCTTCTAGAGGGCTACACCGATAGTGACTATGCCCGCGACTCAGACGCTCACAACCGCAGTGGCTTCGTCTTTCTTCTCGGCTCTACTGCCGTCTCCTGGCAAAGTGACAAGTATGACTGTGTCGCTCGTAGCACTGGGGAAGCTGAGTACATGGCTCTAGGTGGTGCTGCCGCTGAGGCAGTGTGGCTCCATCGCCTTCTCGGCGAGCATCGCCTCCCTACCCTGGCTATGCCTCTCCACACGGGCAGTGAGAGCGGGCTGGCCATTGCCCAAAATGCTGGTGCGCTTCATCGTTGCACCAAGCACATCAATGTCCAGCACCACTATGTACGCGACGTTGAAGCTACGGCCGATGTCTCTCTCCGATTCATCTCCGCTGAGTTCCAACTCGTGGACTTTCTCACGAAGGCTCTCCACTAGCCTGCCTTCGCTTCGAGTATCGCCGCGGTCGGTCTTCGGACCCTGCCCCCGTTGGACTGAATCTTTTCCTCATTCTCTCCACTCCCCTTTCCTGCATCGTTTTGGTCCTCTGCTTGATGACCGCTCGTATGCAACATCTCTGTCCCTTCCCTGCTATGGGTTTCTCCTTTCCGTGTGTTCGTCCCTTGCAGGCTCCCCCCAACTCGATGCCCTTCGTCGCTGGCGTGGTGCCCTCCAGTTATCTCTGTACATTCTCCTATCTCGTCCCTTCCCTCTGTCCCCCCTTGTGTCCTTTGGTGCGTCTGTCGCCTTATGCCTCTGGGTGTTGGGGTGCAGTCCCTTGACCCTCTACTCTGGACTCCCCTTCCTCGCTCAGTGCTCTCGGGCTGCCGTCCTTGGCGGTGTGGTGCTCTTGGTGGGTTGCGCCGGCCGGGTGCTTCTGGCAGGGTGCTTCTGGCAGGGTGCTTACGGATGGGTGCTCCTGGAGGAGTGCTTCGGTCTTGGGCTTCCAGTGGGGTGCTCCTGGTGGAGGTGCTTCTGGACGCGTGTTGCTCGTGGATTGCCTCGGGCGTTGTGCGCCTGTGCGGGTGCTTCTAGACTTGCTCCCGGCTGGACGCCTTGGGCGGCTAGCAGGTCCCGTGTGTCCAGGCGTGGTTGGTGCCTGTGGTGTGGCCCTCCTATCCCTCCTGGCGGCCGGCGTCGTCCCTGCCGGCCGTCTCTCTCGGCTCATTGGGGCTAGTTCCGTGGTGTTCAAGCTTTCTGCTTGCGCCACCTGCCCTCGCTTGCGCTATCGTGTTAAAGCAGCAAACTCTGGATACTTCTTTGTTAAAACACCTAGATTAGTCCCACTAGTTTCTCATGTGGTAGCCTAACCTACATGCTAACTTTGTACATGACGTAGATTGCACTGTTTGTCTGTGACCTAGACTACGCTCGATGATTTGCACGAGCGCATTCTGAGAGCCCCATGTGGTTCGCCACGGTTGGTGGCGAACCACGCGAGCAGAGTTGCGCGACCCGATAGGGATCAGGCTCACTCGCTCGCTCACCTCACTTTTCCAAAACTATCATTGTTACTTCGCTCGCCTTGATCCCCTCCCGTCTATCTCCCCCTTGATCCTCTCCCCTCACAGCTCTCGAGAGCCCCGCCACTGACAGCTCTCGAGAGCCCCCGACCCCTTCCGCGACTAAGTGTCGCGTCCCCTCCTAAACCCGAGAGTTCTCACTCTCGGATCTCTCTCTCTCTCTCTCTCTCTCTCTCTCTCTCTCTCCGTCCATCCCTCACACGCTCCCTCTGCTCCATCGGCCATCCGGGTCGTATTTCAACAGAAGTTGCAACAAGTTTTGTGCTATGGTTAGGTCCCAGTCAAAGTTGACGTCTATAGGTTCTGACGCAATGTGACTGGAGCCATGGAGAAAAACAATGGCACGTGTGAGGGTAGAGGGTTGAGCCGGGATGGTTGGAAAAAGTGAAAATATGACAAAAATACGTGATTGGGAGGGTTTGGTGATAAGTGTGATGGCTACCGCCAAGCGATAGGCAGGCTCCCTTGTGGTGTGGAGATCAAACTGATGCCACCTTCATTCTAAACGGCTATGCTTCCAGCATACTTCAGATGGAATTTATCTAACAATATGTGCACAGGTCTAATGCCCAACAGCAGAAAAATAAACCACCACAAACCCGAGAGAAAAAAATCATGCACTCATACAGAGGGATGTTATGTTGGAAAGTTAGATGTATGGAACTATAAAAGTGACATGCACAGTTTTTTTCTGCATCATATCTGATTTTTTTTGCCATTTGGGCATCTGTTTTTGCCTTCCCCCCCCCCCCCTCCAGAGATATGCCTCTCAACTTACATCGTGGCACACTCCTGACAGTTTGTTTCTTGCATGATGTGGAGTCAGTCCATCCTTTTTTGTACATTGTTGTAGACACACAATGACATCTTGACTGTCCCACGTTGTGCATATGATTGATTGGCATGGGTTCCATTTGCTGAGATGCAGGAGTAAGTGGAGCTGCAACTCCTTTTATGATCTAGATGTGATGATAACAGACGTCCTTGCTCATGGAACCAGAACGAAAAAGATGATGTCTTCTCAGACATGTGCACTATGCCCCCACTGTACAAGCAGGCATGTAGACTGAATTAAAACATCGCATGTGAAACTTTCAGACCTGCCTTGTAGATTGCATGTGGATTTCATGCACATTTATGGGGTGTTTTAGTGATAATGCTAGTCAAAATCATGATTCGTAAGGGTCATCCTACTGGAGTTTTCTGGGAGCAAAGCAGCCTGCCATGGATCCATGTTGAGGTTTCAGATCAACCCTAGTGGCTGCCGTGAACTTATCCATGAGCACACCATTTTTAGGCAGCTCACTCACCAGCGGTGTCTATGGCCTTCTCATGCTCCATGGCACAGGCGTCTCCATGCCCGATTGCCCCATCCCCTCTCACCAGTCACATTGCTATGTAGTACCAAACAACATGGTTTCAAGGCAGTGAGATGGCTGGTCCTGGGAGGAACCTTTATGATTTTTTTTTTAACTTAAGAGTTCCCTTACATAGATCCTCTCTATTAACTGCATTTTCTGCTACATCTTTTGTGACCATAGCAGCAGCAGCAGCAGCAGCAGCAGCTGCAGCAGCAGCAGCAGCAGCAGCAGCAACAGCAGCAGCAGCAGCAGCAGCAGCAGCAGCAGCAGCAGGATCAACTGTAGCAGAAGCAGGTCTGCAGATGCTAGTATAAATTCACCAAGCTGCTGCTTAGAAAATGTAGCAGCAGTGCACATGGCATTCTATACATGTGTGTGCTTGGCTTCATTGTGATCTGCTCATATGTACACAGCATCAACATGCATATTCTACATGACATGATCAACCTCCATGTGCTTGCAAGTCATCCACTTGGCATATTCTTTCACAGATTCAACATGTTTGGCCTCTACAGGCGTGTACCCTCCTCATGTGCATATGCTCGGCTCGAGCACACAAGTGCCCAACTTCTGCTTGCATGCTTTCTATGTGCATATTCTACATGATCATGCTTGGCCTATGTATTCTTGGATTCTACATGCACGGCCTCCACGTGCTTGGCTCTGACATGTGCGTGCTGTCCTCATGTGCATGTGCTGAACTCCAGCACCCACATGCCCAAATTCCAGTTGACGTGCACGTGCTGTCCTTACCTGCACATGCTTGGCACACATAATCAGCTTCCACATCCAATTGCTTGGCTTCAATATACCTGACTTCCACGTGCTCAGGTTTTGTGTGAACGTACTCTCCTCATATGCATGTGTTTAGACAATGTGCTTGGCTTCCGCAACCATGGGATCAGTTTCTAGCTTGATGAGTGAGCAGCAATAGTGGCAGTAGCGGCAACCATTATGAAACATTTCCAACAGCAGTAGAATCACCAGGTGTGGCCTCTATCTGACCACAGCAGCAGCAGAAGCAACAAGCTTGGGCTTTAAGTGAATATAGAAGATGCAACAACCGTTCTTGCACTTCCCCAACAGCAGCAGTAGCAGCAACAGTGAAAGCAGTAGAATTAGGCTCGGGACCAACTGTGGTAGCAGCAATAATAGCTGGGATACTTTCCAACAATGGAAAGTCAGCAGTTGCAGCATCAGCCGCAGCTATTGTGCAATACTCACCCCCTGGAAATAGCAGCAACTGTAGCGGCATCCACGGCTTGAGTGGCAAGGTAGCCAGAGCAAAAGAAACAGAAGTACAGTGATGCTCTGGATCCTGGCAGCTTCCATGCCCCTCTAGTCCAGCTGATAGAAGCTGCATAAGTATATAACACTCTGGGGCTGCAGCTGACCTGGCTGTAACCACCACCAAAGATTTTGTTCCCACTTCTGTCACCTGTACTCCATTTTATTCTAGGCTCTCACTTGCAATGGCATCAGCAGCAGTTGCTGTTGCCACACTTGCCGCAGGTAAATGCTCCGCCCTCGTACCAGTAGCAACAGCTCCACGCCGAGCTGCTAACGCATACACTGCCAGTTAGCATTCAATGATGGCCATTTTTTTTGCTGTTTCTGCTGAGATTTTGGGAAGTTGTCAGCATCCTCCATAGCTGTAGCCTCAGCCACAGCCACCACCACTTTGACCAACATCTCCTCCACCACCACAGCCATCAGTGACTCTTAGCTGCACATAGCAACTTAATCTGGGCTCGGAGTGTGGGCATCTCCCCACACTCTTATTCTTCTCATGCTCTTGCGCATCCAATGCTCAGGTACATCTTCCCTCCAGCCCTCCTATCCATGAATTTTCATTCTCTTCTATATTCCGTACATTCCCTTGGATAGGTCTTCTTGTAGCACACGAATCATCCAGACACATGGTAATATTTTTCCCATGCCAATGTGGGCAATGGAATATCTGCTGAAATCTTAGTTTTCAGTTAAGTTGTTGTCGTTGTGGCTGATGAAAACCCCATCATTAGCACGCTCCAAGATGAGCTGCATGAGGCCCGCTCGGTTCAGCTGTTGGCTGAGCCATGGCTCCGAGAGGAAAGTTGCCAGCTTTTTTTTGGTAATGTCCCAGGTGTGGTCTTGTCTTGATTTCTTCTACACGTTGTTGCCACTGTCATTTCCACCAATGTTGCTGCCACTACAGTTGATTCCGCCTCTAACCCCTTGCACTCCGTATTTGACCACACCTCCACAATGCCACTGCAATTTTGACACTCACCGTACTTCACCACTGGCCTGGCCCTCTATTTATGAATATTTTGGTTCAGTGCATGGGTGCAGGGTGAGCTACTTCGGAAATGCTATTTCTTCCCTGATGTCTCAGCTGTTCCTCCCTTTGTCTCGCTTCTTTCCATGCGTGCCTCCACTTTCTACATTCTGATGAGCTCGTTGCATGATAATCTTATTAAGAGAATGGAATGTCTTATTAGCCCATGCAGCACATTCCTGCTGACCCAGTTTGCGCCTGCACACTCCTATGCTTCAGAAAGAACCATCATTAGGCATGGAGTCCAGGGTGCACTCACTGTTCACTTCAACGAGTCGTTCAAATGCCTTTACTGTCCATTTGCACTGTTCCTACAATTTCAAGCTCATGCACAAGCTTGGTCCTGCCACCCCCACCAACTCTTGGTTTTCCCCTCCATAGTCAAGAGCTCATCCCTCCCACTCCCCCTTATTGTTTTGGCATATATTGGGAGATCACTAAAGACTGGCTCACTCAATGGTAGGAAATTCTTCGCGAGCGCTGTGTTCAAATTTCAGTAGTTGCGGATTTCTCAACTATTTTTACCGCATCCTCACCCATGCCATTCCGGGAAAGAAGGCATAGGAAGGGGTAGAGGCAAAGACAAAGGCAAGGCCGCTGGAACCACCTTTGTCAATATCCCTGGCAGTACGGCCTGTTGGATCTATGGGTCCTCCAATCATCTTGTTTGCAAGTGTTCCCCTCCCACGGGAGTTTCTTGCATGTCCTCTTCCATGTGTGTCCAATGGATGTGTACTGCTGAATCCTCTGGAGCTTTGAGCTCCACCTCCTCCACCTATTCCAATCCTGTATCCTGTTCCCAGCCCCCATTATCCTCTGTGCATGCCTACATCACCCTGGCTGCACCCATTTCCCTGACTACTCCGCCTTGTCCTTGGGAGTGGCCTCCTATCCTCATACTCAGGCCCACCATCCTCTTCCTGCAACCATCATGGAGCCCACCCTTGCCTTCTTCTTCAAGTCCATCATCCATCTGCAGCCTCGCAAAATCAAACGCTGGCTGGAGCGGACCCTCTCCCACCAGCTTTGTCTCCGTGATGAGGAAGGATGTTCTCCATTCTCAAGGCCCTGTTTATATGTTACATGGAGCTCACCATGGCACGCAGTCTTGGGCTATCCTTGGTGGTCTGCCTGATGATGTCTCCTTGGTTGGATGTTTTGCATAAAGTTCTTTATTTTTGCTGTCTTGCCCCTTGTGGCGATTCTTTGTCCTCTATCCACCCTGCTAAAACCGTCACTGTAAGTGGAGTTTTTCTCTCTGCACATGTCTCTAGTGGCCTCTGGATCCTTGATCAAGAAACCAGCCACCACATGATGTCTTCCCATGCTACCTATGTCTTGTTTGGTCCTGTTGGCTATTTTTTTTCTTTCTCCGTATTGGGTCAAGCCAGGTACTAAATGTGCAGTCAGTTCAGTTCAACCTACTATTTGTAACAATGATTCAAGTGGTGTTGGCACTGTTCATTGTTTTGGCTCTGTATCCCTCCATTTATCAGGTCTTGCCATCTTTGGTGGAATTTGGTGCGGAAAATTATTTTATCTTCCGCCTTTCTCTCCCTACGCTTTCGTGAACAATGCTCTGGTGTATCTTGCACCTCCCATCCCTCCCAATTATACTAATTCTCTTGCATCATAATCTGTGTCACGTACATTGTGCACTCACCATCATGCTTCGAATGTGTCCTAAAACATAGCCTGATGCCTCTACCTTTCCTATGCCCTAACATGTTGACTGTCTTTACTGTGCTAGGAAAAAAATACCCCTGTTTTCATCTCCTTCGTATTATTCATGCAAATGTCATTAGATTGCTGTTTCACGACTTCCTAGATCATCTTTGTTTGTACGACCTCTGTCTCACAGATGATTCTTCTTGTCTTTTCTGGGTTTTTTTTCCTCTTATTTAACTGTTGTTCCTATTGAATATGTTTGCCCCTTCTTTGTTTGTACGACGGATCAGGAACGCTCTGCCCCTTGTGGAGGTATGACCCCTGAATTTGTTGTAGGGTGACTCAACTATGCTCTGTCTCATGTGAGATGTGACCTGTGAGTACACCATGTAGGTGATTAGTTAACTTGGCCATTTTGTTGATCTGGCCAAGTGAGAGGTCATGAGTTCGATCCTGGCTCCATGCACATCTTGGTTGTTATGGAAGCTTCCAAGAAAGAAAGTCCGTAGCTTCTGGGAAGCAACATGGCTGATCAGTCACCTTGGCACAAGGATGCTTATGTGTCAAGCCCACAGCGCAAGTCTCTTGGTGATGTGGTAGGGTGAAGCCACTTCTTAGGAATGTGCTTTTGAGTTCTAGGACTGGATAGACAACTATAAAAGGACTTGTCTTGCATGCTGATCAATCAACCCTTGCTTGATGCTCTCTTGCGTATTGACGACTTGAGCTCTTCTTGAGATGTAATGCTAAGGCGTTAATACTCTTGAAGGTGAAGTGTATGCCTGATTAAGTTTGGGGTGCATGACACATACATGTAAAGGAAGAAGGAGTAAAAACCTTTGTGAGCTTTTCGGTTTCGCGGCTTCGCTGTCGGAGGTGGTCAGCTCAGTAGCTAACAAAGGGTTATGGGCCCACTCCTCTGGTTAGAGAAGTTTAACGCACGCAACCATCAAAGTCACAAGCAGTGAGAGCGCCTTCGCTCGCATCCAACCTCTCAGTTTGCAGGTCAATCATCAGCCGGAGGGGAATGCAACACATCTGCACCTTTCTGCCTTGGGAGCTGACATCAACCTACATCAGCCTACATCAGCCTACATCAGCCTACATCAGCCTACATCTGCTTGCATCAGCCAATGTGAATAGGGCAAGCAGTTGTCTCTTCTCACCAACAGCCTACAACAGCCTCAAACACAGGTGCATCGGCATCAACAACAGGTGCAACAGCTGTAGTAGTTGTAGGTGTAGGGATGGCAGGGACAGGGGAACCAGGGAATCATTCTCCCATCCTCAAGTGTGATGGAGAGGTGTGAACCGAGGGGCGCCCGGCGTGACGTTCACACGCCGAGCCCTTGGGAAGAACCTCCCAACCCTCGACCCCTTGGTGTGTGGGCCAATCCTTGAGATGTCGCACGATCCTCTCCTAGCAGCAAGACCGCTGCTAGTGACCGAGGTTCCTACCGTGCGACTCTCCCGGCGGCGTTTGCACCAAGGTGCGCTGCGGAAGACTTGTAGGATCGAATGGACGTGTGCGAGGCAATACTTGGAACACAAGGAGAGTTGGGCAAGAAATGAATCCTTAGACTTGATAGATCAGTACAAGGAAATGTACAAAGTCTCTGGGTAAGATTGGCATGCCTAGAACACCCCTAGGCTTCCTTATGTACCAGCCCCTATGAGCCAGCCGAAAGCTACTCAGCGCCTCGAAGCCCTCTATCGAGGCGCAATCTTGTAAATAACACATGCATCATGTAGTACGCATCACGAGCTTTCCAACGCACCAAAGAATGCCTCAATCCGTGAAGAAACGGCTAAGTTATGGCCGTTGAGTGCTCCACGCGTGACGGCCGCTGGCAGCACCGCCAGCGGTGGTCACGGCCGCCCGAAGCGCCCTTGCTTGCGAATGCAGCTCCAGCCACCATCCCAAAGCGCCCATGGACCCCAATTAACCTTGCCTCATTGGCTAAGCGTCCATCCAGGGGCGCTTCGGCTGCAGTGGGCGAGAAAGTCGCTCCGCCGTGCTCGGGGTCGAACCGGTATGTCTCCTGTTTTCTGGAGGTGCGCCTCCCACCTTTGCACGGCCGTATCTTTCTCGTCCCTGCACCGAATGACCCAGTTCTTGGATCTATTTCACATTGTTTTTCACGTAGAATACAATGGGACCATCAAAGCATGCATCTGACCTCAGCATGATGACGTAATCACCGCCTCGACCGGCGGCTCCCATAACATCACCCCCCCTCCGAGGGCGCAGCGTCCCGGTGCGCTCCTGGTACGCTCGGAGGACCGTGTTGACAGCACCGCCCCTGTGGAAATCGGCTTCGGAGACCCAGCAGTTGTGCTCAGGCCCATAGCCGAGCCATTGCACCAGGTACTGCCACCCGTTACCGCGCCGACGGTGCCCGAGAATCCTCTCCACCACATACTCCTCTTCCCCCTCCACCAAGACCGGTGGGGGAGGGGCCTGTCTCCGCGCCGCGAACTGTGCATCCGGCTCCTTGTAGGCCTTGAGAAGAGAAGCGTGGAACACGGAATGGATCCCATACTGGTCCGGCAGCTCCAACTCGTAGCTCACCGCGGACCGCTTCTTCTTGACCGGAAAAGGGCCCACCCACCGGGGCTTGAGCTTGTTGCTGCCCACCCTCGCCAGCTGCAGGTTCCGCGAGCTCAGCAGCACCTGTTGTCCCACCGAGAACTCCTCGGCTGTCCGGTGCTTGTCCGCTTGCCGTTTCATCTGCTGCTGTGCCTTGTGTAGCGCCTCGCGTACACCGCGCCACACCTCTGTGAAGTCACTTGTAAACTGCTGCACTGCGGGTAGGTCCGACCCCGTTGCCATGTCTGAGGGACATGCAGGCTGCACCCCATACACTACCTCAAAGGGAGACCGCCCCGTAGAGGCATGCACTGCTGAGTTGTAGGCAAACTCAGCCACCGGGAGCTTGCATTCCCATCCCTCGCCATCCCGTTCCAAGATCCCCCACAGCAGCTGCTCCATGGTCTGATTGGTGCGCTCAGTTTGGCCATCCGTTTGGGGATGGTAGGCCAACGAAAGAGCCACACGGGTGCCCAGCTTCTTGAAGAGTTCCTCCCAAAACCGGGAGGTGAAGCGCGGGTCGCGGTCCGAGACCATGCACTTCGGCACCCCGTGCAGTTTGATGACGTGTTGCAAGAGGAGTTGAGCCGTCTCTGCTGCCGTGACCTTCTCCGTACATGGAATATAGTGCGCCATTTTGCTGAACCGGTCCACCACCACCAGCACCATGGTGTTGCCCGTTGCATTCCGTGGAAGCCCTCCCACAAAATCAAGTGAGATGTCCGTCCACGGACGTTCCGGCACCGGTAGTGGCTGCAGCTCCCCTGGTGCCCGTGCCCTCCGCGACTTGATTCGTTGGCACGTGTCACAGCTGCTCACGTACTCCTTGCAATCTGCTCCCATCGTCGCCCACCAATATTGGCGCGTAAGCGTCTTGAAGGTCTTGTCGTGGCCAAAATGTCCACTGTAGTGCGAGTCGTGCGCCTCCTCCAGCAACGTCTGTCGCAAAGACGCACTCCGCGGCACCACAATCTGGTTCCCTCCCCCGCCGCCAATACTGGCCGTCCCACTTGCACCCCTTCACCGTACTTCCGGCAAAGTCCTTGTCCTCCGCATACCCGTGTGCAAAAAAACTGCGGATGATTGGAGATCCCGCCAGCACTGTGATCGCATGCACGCCCAAGTCCAGGCGACGCGAAAGCGGGTCCGCTGGGTTGATCCTTCCTGGTTTGCACTGGATCTCGTAGTGGAAACCACCCTCCAGTAGCTCCATCCACCGTGCTTGACGACGACTCAGGTTCGGCTGTGACTTGAGGTACTTGAGCGCGTAGTGGTCCGTGTGCACCACACACCGCCGCGCCTCAAGGTAGGACCTCCATTGCTTGAAGGCCTGGACCACTGCGAGCATCTCCTTCTCGTGGATCGGGTAGTTTAGCTCAGCCCCTTTCAGCTTCTTGGAGTAGTACGCGATGGGCTGCAACCCCTTCCCTTGGTCCTGCATCAACACTCCGCCGATCGCATAGTCGCTTGCGTCCGTTGCCAACACGTACTCCTTGCTCGTGTCCGGATGCACCAACACCGGGGCTTGGCACATGGCAGCCTTCATTGCACCGAAGGCTTGCCCCTCCTTTACATCCCACTCCCATTGGTGCCCCTTCTTGAGCAAGTCTGTCAAGGGTGCTCCCATTGCCGCGTGCCCCCGGATAAACCTCCGGTAGTAGTTCGTAAAACCCAGAAAAACCTGGATGTCACGCACGCACGCCGGCTCTGGCCACTCCTTCACTGCTTCCACCTTTTTTGGGTCCATGCGGATTCCCCTCCCGCTGACAATGTGCCCGAGGAACTCCACCTCCTGCTTGGCGAATTCACACTTGCTGAGCTTGGCAAACAGTTGCTCCTTTCTCAGCACTTCCATCACCGTCCGCAGGTGCTCTTGATGTTCCTCCATCGTCTGCGAGTAGACAAGGATGTCGTCGAGGAAGACGACCACAAACTGGTCCAAGTAGGGGTGGAACACCCGGTTCATCAACGCCATGAATGTAGCAGGAGCATTCGTTAGCCCAAAAGGCATCACGAGATACTCAAAGTGTCCATAGCGCGTCCGAAACGCGGTTTTTTCCACATCCTCCTCCGCAATGCGGATTTGGTGATACCCCGACCTCAGGTCCAGTTTGCTGAAGACATGCGCGCCTCGAAGCTGGTTGAACAACTCCTCGGCCCATGGCAACGGGTAGCGATTCTTCACTGTGATGTTGTTGAGCGCCCGGTAGTCCACGCACATCCGCAACTCTCCTGATTTCTTCTTGACGAACAGCACCGGCGCCGCGTACGGAGACACTGACGGCCGAATGAAGCCTTGGTCCACCAACTCCCCCAATTGTTTCTTGAGCTCCGCAAGCTCTGCGTCGCTCATGCGGTTGTACGACCGCACCGTTGGTGACGACCCTGGCACCACCTCGATTTTGTGGTCAATGTCGCGTTGTGGCGGCAGCCCCTTCGGTAACTCCTCCGGAAAAACGTCCCCGAACTCCTTGAGCACCTCCCCAACACCGGGAGGCAACTCTGGAGCTCCTGCGCCTTCCCCCGGCTGCCCCTCTACTGCTTCGACCGCTGCAATCTGCTGCTCTGCTGCTTGTTGTGGACGCACCCATGCCAAGTAAACCTGGCCGCCCTTGCGCTCGCACCGCTTCAGCTGCTGCAAGTTGATGACGCGCAGCTGCTTCCCCGCTTCCGCCACTTCCGACTCCTTCCCCTCACCCCGCCACAAAGGCAAAGTGATATCTTTCCCGCCCGCCTTCACGACAACCCGGTTGCACCTCCAATTCACCTCCGGATTCCAGGCATGCAACCAATCCCGGCCAATCAAACAGTCGTAATCATCCATAGGGCAAGTGTGGAACTCCATGTCACACACTAACTCACCCATACGGACTTTGTGTTTGACGAGAGGCATGCCGCACTCCACCACTCCGGACACCTGCCGAGCCTTGGCCGACGTCCCCGGCTGCCGTGTGAGCTCCAACCTCATCGCCAACCTGTCGTTGAAGAAGCTATGACTCGCGCCGCCGTCTAGCAACCCACGTAGCTTCCTCCAACCCTTGAAACTCCCCTCTGGAATTTCAAGAACCAGCTCCAGGATGATCCCTGGAAACTTCCGGGTCTCACCTTCATTCCGCAAAAACACTTGAGGCAGCTCCTTAATCGGCAAAAGCCTTTCAGGGCTGGTGCTGTCCCTTGCGGACGAAAGACTTGCAGCAGTAGGTCGTCCCCTCCTCACTGCTGTTGCCCGTTTTCCTGCCGTGCCTTGCGCTTGGGGCAATCCCGCTTGCGATGACCCTCCTCACCACAAGCCCAACACTTGCCTCTCGGTCCTTGCTGTCCGCCCGCGCCCCGCTGTCCGGCTTGGATTGCATCCACCTCCATGGGCACAGCCTGACCCGGCTGCTCCACCTGTGGTTGTGTTGCATAGCTGGTCCGGCGCGCATTGTAGCTTACCGCGTCGATGCGCTCCGCCGCCGAGACCAACTCCGCAAAGGTCCGCAACCCGAGCACCGCGAGTTCACGTTGGACGTGCGGCTTCAGGCCGTCATGGTAGCGGTCGTACGCCTCCGCGTCCGAGAGGTCGTCAATCTGTGCTGCCAAGGCCATGAAGCGTGTAGTGTAGTCCTGGACTGATCCGCCTTGCTTGACGTGCTTGATCTTGTCACGTGCGACCCGGCTGCCGTTGAGGAGGTCGAAACGCGCCTAGAGCATCGTCTCGAACTGCTCCCACGTGTCTGGCTTCTCCGTCAACGCCCGCGCACCGAGCTGCACTTCCCGCCCCAACGGTAGACTACTCAGCAATGGCTGAAGCCGCGCCCCGGCCCCCAGCCCGTCCGGCAATCCAGCGGCGTTCCGCCGGCACAATGCTGACCACCACTGTAGCGCCATTCCCCGGAGTAGCGTAGGTGCATACTCCACTCTCGTGGCATCTTCTCCCACGGGAACGCCCAACGCCGTAAAATACGAGTTCACCGTGAAGAGCCACTCCCTCGCACTACCCTTGCCGGTGTAGAACTCCGGCTCCTTCGGCTTGGGCCGCCGAAAGGCAGGTGCGGATGCCAATACGACACCCCTAATGCACTGCTCCCTTGGCCGACGTACCTCGTCTCAACCTCCGCACGCAGCTGCTGGTTCTCTTGACGCAACTCGTCAAGAGCACGCCGGATCTCCTCCATGAGGTAGGCCTGGTCGTATGCCGCTGCCGCCATGGTTCTGGTTGTGACGAA
Organism: Penium margaritaceum; assembly: GCA_023375785.1. Lineage (NCBI taxonomy): Eukaryota > Viridiplantae > Streptophyta > Zygnematophyceae > Desmidiales > Peniaceae > Penium > Penium margaritaceum. Next base: position 53,009 of record SZWC01002937.1, on the reverse strand, counting down.
AAAATTCTGGCCAAATGCAGTTGTGGCAGATCTGCTGCCTCCCTTGGGTCCGCGCAAAGCCGAGCGAACGTCCACGTGGCTCTGATACCAAATGTGAACCGAGGGGCGCCCGGCGTGACGGTCACACGCCGAGCCCTTGGGAAGAACCTCCCAACCCTCGACCCCTTGGTGTGTGGGCCAATCCTTGAGATGTCGCACGACCCTCTCCTAGCAGCAAGACCGCTGCTAGTGACCGAGGTTCCTGCCGTGCGACTCTCCCGGCGGCGTTTGCACCAAGGTGCGCTGCGGAAGACTTGTAGGATCGAATGGACGTGTGCGAGGCAATACTTGGAACACAAGGAGAGTTGGGCAAGAAATGAATCCTTAGACTTGATAGATCAGTACAAGGAAATGTACAAAGTCTCTGGGTAAGATTGGCATGCCTAGAACACCCCTAGGCTTCCTTATGTACCAGCCCCTATGAGCCAGCCGAAAGCTACTCAGCGCCTCGAAGCCCTATATCGAGGCGCAATCTTGTAAATAACACATGCATCATTTAGTACGCGTCACGAGCTTTCCAACGCACCAAAGAACGCCTCAATTCGTGAAGAAACGGCTAAGTTATGGCCGTTTGAGTGCTCCACGCGTGACGGCCGCTGGCAGCACCGCCAGCGGTGGTCACGGCCGCCCGAAGCGCCCTTGCTTGCAAATGCAGCTCCAGCCGCCATCCCGAAGCGCCCATGGACCCCAATGAACCTTGCCTCATTGGCTAAGCGTCCATCCAGGGGCGCTTTGGCTGCAGTGGGCGAGAAAGTCGCTCCGCCGTGCTCGGGGTCGAACCGGTA